>PVJX010014422.1:0-44865 GCA_004027295.1 Dolichotis patagonum | reverse complement strand
AACATTATGACAGCTATTGCTGATTTAATATTATCCTTCTTAGAAGTCCTACCATGCTTTTTTTTGTTCTATTACCATTGGTTCTATCTACCACATTGTGTCTTATTGGAATTTGAATATGTGTGATAGTTCAAACAAATTTTTTTCTTTTTTATCAAAAATGAGATATTATAATACCCATTGATCATTTTCTGTTATTAGCTTCAGAAAGCCCTGTAATTCTTTCACTATATGCATGACTTTATACTATTGTGTTATGTTTGATATTATTGTAATTGAAACTATGCTCAACTATAGCAGAGTAAGAGATATGGTGTTAGATACTGTTGCTGTCCAGTTGACTTAATGTAAAGTACTGTGTTGCCTATGTTGTCCTCTTCTGATCTGCTCTGTACTGCCCCCTTTTGTTTTATTCTCTTTTAAATAAAAAAAAAAGTAATCTCATTTTAAAAGTCATTTTCAATTCATTTAGTATATGTGAATTCAACAAATTAGCTGACAATTTATAATACTGCTCCCTATAAATATGCATTTCCTCCAAGATTAAAGATGTCATCAATATAAGGTTCTAGTTCAGTGTCAGAAAAGGAAACAGTGATCTGAGTTTATTTTCTTTCTTCTTAAAATTTTTAAATCTTCTGTGAAACATTTTTATATGTGCTAACCACTACTGAATGTATCACTTATAAGAACTCTCCAACATATATTGCAATAGAAACTCAGAAATTACTATGTTAGCAAAAAGAGGAGTCAAGTCCCCATAGAGGCAACCGTGCTGCTACCACTGACCCTTTTTGCAACCTTAACAGTGCTACTACTAGCTGCCTTACTGACTACAGTCAGAATCTGGGCAGAGCTTGAGTGTTAGTGATCAAATAGAAAAAGAGACTTATTGATACACCCATTTGTATGTTAAGATGGCTGAGTTTATCTAGGCCCCAAATGCTGATGTTATGTGGAACCTCTAGAAATGACCCATTACACTTGGGAATCTTACAGTGGGAACTCCCTACAAGTCCTAGAATCTATGGCCAAACTAATTTTTTCTTTTCTGAGACCAGGTCTCACTATGTAGTTTAAATTGGACTTGAACTTGAGGGGAATCCTCCTGCCTGAGTCTCATATATGCTGGGATTTCAAGCCTGCACCACCACAAGGCAAACTCATTACCATAAAACTTCAAGGAAGCTTCTGCAAAACACACCCACTAAGTTATGCAAACATTTATTAAGATTTTACTAGGCAACCCATACTACATAAATAAGGGAGTTTAGTGTTCCTAGGAGGTAATTCTCAGGTACTATACTTATTAGTCAACAGTTCATTTTTGTACATTTTAATATTTGGGTCCCTAGGAAAAAAGGGAAAGAGAAAAATGAATTATCATCCTCCCTGTTTTACAAAGAGGTTGCTTTAAAAAAAGAAACAACCCAAACAAACAAAAAACAGAAAGCCCAATCTAGCAAACCAAGAGAGAGGTGGAATGCGGTACTTGTTATTTAAACCCTGGTCTAGTTCTGTTTCTGTATATCACAGGGCTGTCTCAAAAATCTGGAGGATGTTGTTCTGAAGGCTTAAGCTCACAGGTCATTGGATTATTTTATTCTTCTTGTTTTTTTAAAATTAACTTCTATGTGGTAAATTCTTATCTAGGCAAGAAAGACATATATTAGAAAAATCCATTTACTATCTTTAAGATTACCTAAGTGAATAGCAGTGAAACACAGGAAACTGTTGTCAGGAACAGGAATGCCGTGAATTGGCAAAGTCTGCATGGGCTAGTAGTCATTCTTATCAGTAAGCTTCTAGGCTGTATTGAACCAGTAATTCTCAAAACTACCTTAACCTGATACTGATACAGAGAGGTTTTGGAACCTATACCTAAGTCAATATCATACTATTAATTTGGAATTGACATTAGTGGTTTTTTGACTTCTTTAAAGGCGTAAGTAATATGTATACTCCCTGCATCGAAGGACTTTCAAAGAGGCATAGACTAAAGAAAACATAAATGTACTACAATAGTTCTAATTTAAGATTGTCAGCTTTGCAGCTACTTCCAAGTACCATTACATATGTATGTACATATGTGCACGTGAACACACAGTTGTCTTATATACTGCCAAATGCGTCTTCAGCCCTTTTGCCTAATCTAGTATCACACTTGTTATCATATTATGGCCTTAATAGTGAGGCACTAAGACATTTATTGTGTAAGTTTGCCACCCTGTTTGTGTTCCTCCTTTTTGGTCTTGTTGCTAACATAGAAGTTAGTTTTAAAAAACAAGAAAAATAAAATAATCTAATGACCTGTGAGCTTAAGCCTTCAGAATAGCCTCCTCCAGATTTCTGAGACAGCCCTGTGATATACAGAAACAGAACTAGACCAGGGTGTTTGCCAGGTAAGCAAAGTCTTGTGGATAATATCTACCTCACAGTAGTGTTATATATTTGTTTTACCTGATAATCAAGACATATATGTAATATATAACTTACATCATGATTGAAAAATACGGTGTTTAAAGTTAAAAAGTTACAATAAAAGATACATTGATCTCCATTAAAATACTACTCTTTGCTTCAAACACACTTATCTCAGAACATACACCATCATTCTTGCCACTTTCTTTTTGGTACTGGGAATTGAACTTACAACCTTGTGCTTGCCAGACAGGTGCTGTGCTGCTGAGCTATGTTCCTGGTTTGATTCTTGCCACTTTCTGAGCAGCTCTGAAAATCCTTTTACATGTCTTTAGCTGCACTGTCACGGCTGTCTTTATGTCCCGAATTGATTCATAACATTTTCCATTTGTCTTGGTTATTTTTCTCTGGTTGCTGGGACAAAATATTTGATACCCAAAAATAAGAAAGGAAAGGTTTATTTAGCTCACAGTTTGTAGAGGTTTAAGTCCATAATCAGCTGGCTTCAAGGCAGGGTGGCACATGGCAGAGGAACAACAGTTTATGGTGGTGGAAGAGAGCAAAAGCAACAAGACCAAAAAGGAGGAGCACAAACAGAAGACAGTGTATGCAGGCTATCCACACTAGGGTGGGTGTAGCACTCACACCTATAATCCCAGCACTGGACAAAGAATCAATCATAAATTCTAGAAGCCTGCTCCCATGACTGTATAAGGCTTTGAGGGGACATCTAGACACAAACCATTACAACCATTCATGGTCCTTTTGACTTTGGGGAAAAACCAGAAGTCACACAGTGCCAGATCAGGTGATTTAGGTGGATGAGAACACACTGTAATGCTTTTAGAAGCCAGCCTTAGCACAGGATGACATTGGGCAGTGGCATCCACCATATTCTTGATTATACTCATGAAGACAGTCACAGAAGAGGACTTGCAGAACTACTTCAGAAAATGGAAAGAATAATGGGATAGGTGTTCAAAGCCAGGAGGATTAGTGATGATGTGTTTTTATTGTGATGAATTTTTAAATTTAAGGTCAATATATTTTTGATTACCCCTTATATATCCTTATATACGATAAATATATACATATCCTAACTTATAAAGAAATTAATTCACTGAATTATCTACATTTATTAAACTGATACATTAAAAACCTCTCAATTATGTACTTTTTAAAGGATATATAAAAAATAGCTATTCTTTTATTCTCTTACAGGTGTGTAAGAAATCAAAATTTTAGAAGGAAATTCAGCAATATAAATCGAAAGCTTTAAAATGTACATATACCACTTGACTCAGAGATATAATTCCCAGAGATTTGTCCTAAGGAAACAACTAATAATTAGCAAAATGAATATTTCTGAGTCTTGCTTTTTTAATAACTGGAAATTATGTATATACCTACATATATGTGTATATTTATGTTGCTTACAGACAAATATATGAATATTAATCTTTCTACAAAGAATATTACTTATAAAAAATTTTTACACAGTAGAAATCAGTGTTACTTGTAATGATAGTAAATTAATCACTTTTTAAAAAAGTTATAAGTAGTGTATTTACAGTATAAGTCAACTGCTTTCCATGCAAGACCACTACTGACTTAAAGGTCCTCTAGAGTTAGTATTCCATCTATGGTGAAGGACCAGTTTTTGGTTTCGAAAAAATGTTTGGTTGCAGATTGGTAGTTTTACAAAATATAATAAAAATAATTCCTAGAAAAGTAAAATGAAAAGATATATAAAAATACAAGCCTCAGTTAAAATAATTATTAGATTCACAAAGTTACTCAATCAGTTTGACAGATAGTTCCTATACGCTCTCAATTTCTTTACCTGTTTGGTCACTGACAGGTAACAGTCTGTAGTACACTGCTTGAAGGGATTAGGAAGACCTGTTATTGTAGACTAATAACTATACTCATGAGATTGAATTCTGATTGAGCATTTGGAGACTCTTCCACAATAGAAAACTTTCTCTAACAAAGCTATCTAGACTCTTCCCTCACTAGCTTCACTATACTTACTCATCTATAAGGTTTTCCTTTAAATGCTAATGGATATTTTCATTCATGAAGTAGCACACAATTTAAAACCAAAATCACTTTTCCTAAAGAATCAAATACAGTCTCTTTAGAGACCTGACTTCAGAGAATTAATATTTTCCAAATCATGAGGAATAGCAGTTAGTAGGGAACCCAGAGGGGTTGCACTAGGAATACAGACTCAAGACAAGAATACTGGAAAATGTATACTTGGCACTGGGAGTTTATGTTGCCTATCTACTCGCAGTTTCAGTGACAGAAATGAGATAACCTGCCAGTTCTTACTGAGTCCGCATGGTCCCTGGGGAAAGGGCTGAGTGAGCTCAACCTAAAGACTCAACTTCTTTGGACTCCTGCCAATGTAATGAAGATGAAGAATATTTACTTAATAGTGAAATTACAGAGAACTTTAATTTCAAGTGATTCCTTAAAAATATGTGGCCTGCTCTCCAAAAGTAAAGGCTGAGATGGATCAAAAGCATCAATAGTGATTTAGTAAGAAAGGAACAGAAAAGCTCTAATGCAGATAATGACAGAGACTGAAATCAAGAACTAAAAGGAAGCCTGAAGACAAAGTTCCAAAGTAGCATATGAAGTTTTTCTTCCCTTTCCTTGCTCTTCAGCTTTCTTTTCCTGTGGTACTAGGATGGAACCCAGGGCTTTACATGCTAAGTAAGCACTCTACTATTGAGCTATAGCCCCAATCTTCAATAAAGTTTCTCAAATAGTTGAAAAGGAAATGTAACTTGGATAGGAGACATGAAGGAAACAAAAAACAAAACAAAATCAAGAATAAAAAACAAAAAAAAACTCAAAACAAAACAAAAGCAAAACCAAAAACACCTGAAAGCTAAAACTGGTGAAATCTAAGTATTAGTTCTTAAAAGTGTAACTTAAAAAGTGCAACTTGATACATTTTCATCCATACGCCTGTGCAGCCACTGTCTAGATCAAGACACAGAATGGTTCCAAGCGCAGCTGGGCATGGTGGTGTATACCTGTGCATTTGGGACGCTGAGACAGAAGGATCACTGCAAGTCTAAGGCTGGCCTGCGCCAGCCACTTAGTGAATTTAAGGCCAGCCTAAACTGGGAAAGGAGGCTGTCTCAAAAAATTAAAGGAAAACAAAACAACCCCCCCCCCCCAAACCCACAACAGGTCCAGTGCCTCCTTCCTGCCAGTAACTCCCTATGCCCACTGCAAAATGACAACTACTGACCACTTTGGCTTGTTATTGAACATTATATAAATGAATCATACAGAATGTGTTCTCATGGCTTTTTTCATTCAACCTTATTTTTGTAAGCATGAGTAGTATGCTGCTTTTTATTGTCAAGTAATAATCCATTGTATGAATATATTACAGATTTGTTTATTCATTGTCCTACTGAAGGACATTTGGACTGTTTCCAATCTTCTATTATGAATAAAGCAGCTGAATAAAGCTGCTCTGTGTGAGCATTCTTATACAGCTATTTTGATGGCCATAAACACTCATTTTCTCTTGGGTATAAGCTTAGAGTAGGCTGTTGCATCACAAGAAGGTGTGTGTTTAATTTTAGTAGAGAGACCAGATTTCTAAAGGTGATCATCTCACCTTTCTACCAGCAATGTTTGTGAGCTCTCATATAAAGTTTTTAATTAATTGATCAGTTAAGCAGTTGTGTCAGTGTGTGCACCTTGGGGTTTGAACCCAGGGCTCTGGCATGATGAGAACATGCTCTCCCACTGAGCAACACCTCCAAAACCTCATATAATTATGTTAAGTTTTTAAATTTTAAAAAGATCTTCAGTTGAAGCCCAAAGTTTTGAGATTTTTTGTTTTTTCATTGTTTAGAACAGGCACAACGTAAGCAGAGTGATCATATTTCAGAAGATATACAAGATAATTTGGGGGCTTGAAGGAAGAAAATACAGCTCTTTTTTATTCCTTTAGCTAAAAAGTAAATGTCACTAATATTTAATATGTAAATTGACACTAGTGCCCTTATTCATATAGTTCTGTTTATTCACTTTGACCTATTGTGATTTACTGCCATTTACATGTCCCTGACTGAGCACAATTATCGAGTATTTAATTCAACTCCCTCTCACCAATCAGAGACCTACAAAGATAATACTAATAAGCATGTAAACAACAACAAAAATGTCTAACAACGCTTCTATTTTAGAAAATCTCTTTAGAACATAAAAATTATGACCATCTATTTAATGCAATCTCACAAAAAGCAGGCAAAAATACTTCAAAACTTAAGACTTTTAAAATACAGAATTATTTTTCCTGTTAATGATATTTTGCCAATAAAAATTTAAAATATTAAAAATTTCTTATGCCATTCCTTTTACATTTGGGGGGCTTATTTTATGTACATGATAGTAAATACGAAGTACAGGTACACTAAATTTTAAAGTGACCTTACATATTAGTATTAGTATATGTAAAATCTTTATACTACGAAGTATACCAAGTATACTTCACAGAAATAGCCAGTTGCTATTTAATGTTAAAATAACACATCTGCACAGTGTAGGAGAAGGAGGAAGACAGAAATCCACAGGACTCCTCCAGGATGAGGCATGAGGAAATCTTCCTGGATGTGGGTGCTGCTCTATGCTGTGGCAGGTATTTGTATTATACTATAGCGTGTGCATTACACCAATTCACTGAATACATTTAAAATACGTATGTTTCATTCTACGTAAATTTCACCTTATAAGAAAAAAAATATATATATAAAGTTGACTTCTAATTAATTATGGGTATGCTAAAGTGTCTAGGAGCAAGTTATTATACTGATGTCTGTAACTTACTTTAAAATGTATTAAAATAACACAGATTACTATATGGAGCAAGACATGCAGACATGTGAGAATAAACAATAAATTAATCATAAAATCTTGGTAATAGATCCATAGGTTAACATAATTTTCTCAACTTTTCTGTAAGTTTACAATGTTTTAAGTGATAAAATATTCGGAAAAATAAAAATCGAAGAGTTGAAAACTGACAAATATTAGTAACTAAGAATATTGTAGTGATACAAGAGTAAGACAAAAATTTAAAAAGGAAAAATGTAGGAACACTCAAGCACTACTTCCTGGTGCTTTCAAACACAGTAGACTCCCCTTATCTGTAGGGTACCCAACTCCCCAGAGGATGCCCGAAACCACTGCTAGTTCCAAAGCCTGTGTACACTGTTTTTTCCTGCACATGTATTCTGTGATAAAATTTATAGATTGGGCACTGCTAAGATTTTAACAACAACAATCAGTAGTATAATTACAACAGCATACTTAAATAAGTTATTAGAATGCAATCTCTCAAAATATGTGATGCTACTAGATTGTATTTTTGGACAGGGGAAAGTAAAACCAGATAAGGGGGCTACCATACTATGAGTGTAGTGAAAATTATGCTTATTTTATAGGCTAGTAAACTGAAACTCAGAAAGATTGTAGAATATACCCAGTGTCATCAAGTATGAAGGCCAGCCAAGAACTGAATTCAATTTGTCCAAATTCTGAATCTTCTTGACCCACATTCCTCTTAAGGGGCTGGCAAAGATCAAACATCCTCTCTACAGCAGGGAAGTCCCTTTTCTATTACGGCAAGAATCAGCCCCGACTCTTGGAAGCTCCTCCCTAAGCAAGAACTGAAATCTTTCTCCTCAGATTTTTCTTCCTAGGTCTGATACCTTGGGGCGATACAGAATCTAATCCTCTTGGCATGGCCTTTGCTCCAAGAAGCAACCATGTGAAATCTGAACAAGTAGGACTTTTTTCCAGTTGGTATTTTATAATAATCAACAAAGTTATAAGTAGATATAAATGAGGTAGTGCCTCACAGAATAGAGATACAAGAATGTGAGTGTATGTAACCAAGAATAGGGGCTCAAATATCTTTTTCTTCTAATCTTCACCTTTCCTTCGAAATTGTAACATGTCACTTACTATAAAATAATGACTTTTAAAAGAAGTCTTAGGTCCTTTCCTAGAGTTTATGTTAAATGTATAATACAGATTTTTCTTTCTTGTATTTATTTTATAAAAAAATCTGATGTTGCTTCCACATTTTCTATTCCATTTTTGCCTTAGTTCACAATTACAACTTCCAGGAATTTTATGTACAATTAGATATACAACTAGAGCACTTCTTTAGCACTTCTTCTGTTTTACAAGTTACTACAGGTGGCCAACCTGTGCAAGCCACATGTTCATGAAATTTTAAGTCTTTTCTTTTTGACCTTCTAAAGATTCTTTTCAAAGTTAAGACTTAACAAAAATAAAGTCACTGTATCAGAAGAAATAGCCAACTGGTAATGGTAACCTTTAATTCACTTTTGAGTCTGTATATATACACTAAAGCACTTCTTATTAATAAATGTATTCATCGATTCCTTTAAAGGACTCCTAAAGTCACAAATCTTGCTCCTTTTAAAGCAATGTGGTACTACAGCACATTTTAAAACCATTTTAATTTTATTTGGAAAACTTTGTCTTATTTAAGCATCTATAGTGGAGAATTTACATCTGGGAACCTGAATGAAACGGTTTTTTCCCCTAGATATCTGAGGTTGTTAGTGTTGCAAGGAGTTCTAGAGAGGATTATTTATATTTTGGAAAGGGTCAGGCAGGCAGTTTAAGTGGTAAGTCTATAACAGCCTGGATTAGACATCAGGCCCCCCCCAATTCCTAGCCCAATGTTCTTTCTTACAATTATGCCAAACCAAATATTAAAACAAGTGGTTATGCCCATCCATTACCTCAATTTCACTACATTTCAGTGTGGTCACCCATGATGTCACTTCCTTTTGTGAATGGGTGTATTTTCCCCCCATGATCTTGCTATCTTCACAAAACTACAATACAACATTTTAGAGCTCGCGCCAGATTATGTCAATTCTTCCTTTGCCTATTTCTGTTCCTCAACAGACAAATATAGCCTCCAAAATGCCTCGGCCATCCTTTCCACTGTTTCTTCATTCAAGTACTCAATCGCCAAATACCCCAATGCCTAAAAGAAAAGGGACTGATTTTACAACACACGGAACACACGGCAGCGCCGTGCCCTTTCCTCGCCGCCCAGGCCTAACCAGAACGCTTCACGCGGTGCGTTTCGAGCAGATGCTTTCTAGAGAAGCCGGCGACAGCGACAGGCTGGCCGGCGGCGCCGCGAGGGGTCGGGAGGCCGGAACGGGCCGGGCGCCGACCTGAAACCAATATGGAGGTGAGGAGGCGCCGGGCCGGCCGGACCCGCGAGGCGGGGACGGCAGCGGCTCCAGGCCGCCCGGGGTCGGTGCCAAGGACTCGGGGCCCGGAGCCCCCGGGACGAAGCTGCGTCGGAGCCATCCCCGGCCTTGGAGGGCGAGGCCGCCATCCCCGACGTCCCGGCCGCAGCCGCGGGCAGGGGCGCGCGCCATCATGGAGGGAAGATGGTGGGCGGCGGCGCGGGGCCGCGTACTCACCCGCGCCGGCCAGTGCGGGTAGCCCTTCATCTTAGCGAAGACCAGGTCGCCTGCCTTGTACTCGCGGGGCCGCGGACGCGCCATCCCGGCCGCTCCCCGGCCCGGTCGCCCTCGGTCGCCGCGACGAAGCCGGAGGCCGCCCCCCCGCGGGCCTCGGCGGCCGCTCCGACGAGCGAATGGGCGGGGGGCGCCGCGGCCGCGAGTCGCCGCCGGCCGGGGGAGGGGAGTCGCTGCGCCCCGCGGAGCCGCCGCCGCGCTGCTCACAGGCGCCGCGTCCCTTGCCTCATGCTGCCGCTGCCAGCCTCCCTCCCGGGCTCCCGGGCTCCCGAGCGCCGGCCTCGAGCTCCCCTGAATTCCTCCTCGGGCAGCGACCGCAAACACGATCTTAGTATTGTTCTCGCGCGCGCTCTGCACCCCCGCCCGCCCGCTCGCGCTCCCTCCCTCCCGCGCCGGCCGGTTAATTCCTAGGTGCACGGCCGCCGTTCAGCGAGAAACCGTGCGCGCTGGCGGGCGCATCCCCTACCCTGAACCCAGCGCCGACTCCGCGACGCCCGCAGCCCGCTCGCTTTTGTTCTCTTCGGAGCTGCCCAGCTAATCCCCTCTCGACTTCCCCCCCTGCCCCAGACGCGACCCTGGCCCGGCCCCCACGCCGGCCACGTCCGCGGGCGCTCGCTGGGGAGTGGGGGCAAAGACCCCCAGGCCTGCTGACCCGCAGACTGGCTCCGCGCGGCCGGCCACCTCGCTGGTCCCTGCCCGGCCTGCCCGTGGACAGTGTGACCCACCGCAGGCACGTTGTCAGCGAGTTGGGGGGCTTCTCGCATCTGCCTGGGGGAATCTCTGGGTGGAGGTCTCCAGGCAAGCACCGATGCTGACAGGTCAACTGTTTTCTGTCGTGGCATCGTTTTGGAGAACGTTTTGAAACCGGCATCTGGCTTGGTAGCTTCTGCATACAGTTCATTAGATCCAGAACAACGTGTGGGTACCGTTGTTACAGCTGAACCCCTTCATGAGCTGCTGTCAAAGACATTTTGGGGTGTAAGAATCTTCCTAATATCTTCATCTGTGGGGAGTAAATAAAATGATTCAAGGAGCCTTTTCCTAAGTTGGCCCAACGCATGAACACTGCTGCTTCCTCCGTCATCCCAAGGCCCACCTGGTGTCACTCCCAAGTGTAGTTGACTGTCTGTGGCCTTCCTCTTGTCACAAAGACTGTTATGGTCTGTAGACCACCCTCTTCTCCTGTGTGACCATATTCCCTCTCCCTTTGATAGGAGATAACTTTCTCCATCACCCATCTCCCTCCCTCAAGCCTTGGAGTTGTGTGTGTTAACCTGGGCTTTAAAGTCTTCATAGTTTGTGGATTGTTTTCTCAACAGTGCCTTGGCATTACTGTACTTTTCTAATGCATTTCTTTGTATTTGCAACTAGACTTCCCCTTTCCTAAGTGTATTTACCCTTCCACACCTGGGCCACAGGGTCACCTTTTTCTTTCTTCTCACCTTCTCACCCTAGTTGTGATAGGGTGTTCATGTCTTTCACTTCTAGACCCTGCCTGTGCAGCTGTCAAAACACACCAGGTCCACTGTCCTCTTAGATCAAAGCCAAATCCTACTTGCCAAGCCCCAAATGGTCAGATCTTTGTGGGGCCTAGGGTGGTTATAGCTGAGAAGAAAGAACTGGGAGGGGAAAGGCTGTCACTTTGGAAGCCACAGAACTAGGATGAGCAGGGAACTGATATATTCATAATCTCTCTGGGTTTAGATGCATTATGCTGGTGGACATTGTGGAGGTGGACTTGAAGCTGGACCCCAGTTGAGGAGTTCTCTCCAGGAGAGAGAAGAAAAGGGTTGAGGAGGTTGGATGGCAGGTGGGTAGGAAGAAAAAGGAATAAAACATGCTTCCTGGTTTCTGGCCAAAGCAATAGGATGATTAGTTTTGACAAAGAAATCCATGAAGAATGAGTGAGACTGGAGGTGAGATTATAAATGGTTTTGGATATGTTGGAGTATTCATGGGGGACCCTGAGAGATATTTAGTGGGCTGCTTAGAAAGCATAGCCAAGGCAGAATGTAGAGATTTGAGTGATACAGATAAGTAGGTGGTAATTGAAGCCATGACAGAAGATGCCTAGGAAACTGTAGAACATGAAAAGTAGCACTCCCAATTTGGAGCCAGGAAACTCCAGCATGGAATTTATCAGGCACAACTTAGAGAAGCCAAAGAGCTCAAGAATTTGTAGAAGGAAGGAAATGTCTGGGCAGATGCCACAGGGAGGATGAATAAGATGCCAAAGCAGTGGATCCATTGAAGATGGTGATTAGGAAATCACTGGTGACCTTTGCTGGGACTGTTTTGTGACTGGCAATAGGAAGAGACCAGAGGGCAGTGGCTTGAGAGGTGAGTGGGAGGAGATATGGAGCCAGGAACTATAAACAACTTATTCCCAACAGTGGACAAGAGTAGCAGGAAAGCATGAAGGGAAAATTGCTCTGTTGTAATTGTTTGGCTGGTTTTAAACATAGCAGAAATTTGAGTTTGTAATGAGGAGAAACTGCCAGCGAAGTGCTTGAAGACAAAAGGTAGAAAGGGGATAATTGATGGAACTTGGATGTTTTGAGAAGGCGAAGTTTCTCCCAGGCTAGGCTTTTGTTTTTGTGTTTTCAATTGAGCCTGTGCTGACTGCTCAACACCTATCAATTGCTTGACTCCCCTGCCTTTACCAAGTTGGACTTAATAGCACAGTCACTTGGTATCTTCTCATGGGTTCCCTCTGGCTGATCATCGGGAATATCCTAATGCGCCTGGCTCAGAGCCCATCTGTCTCTGCTGTCAGGCTGAAGCAGCCCACCTTGTCAACATTTTGCTAGTAGGAGGAAGCAGTGCTCTGTGACTTGCACTGTAGATAGCTTTCAGAGTATTTCCTCTGCTTTATGCAAGGACTGATGCTGTGGCTATTCCAGAACAATGCTGTATTTAAATATTTAACAGATAAGTGGTAACCCTTTAAAAATATCATTAGGATCATTAAAAGAGCTTAATGTGTTTTATTTTTGTCAGTGTGGTCCTAGGAACTCGTTGCTATATCAGTTTCAAACACTTTACTTTTACTTCTGTAAGTTGGAAGAAAATCCATTCAAAATTTTTTGGTGATATCAGCTTCTTTTGACCACTTTTGATTTCACCATTCTCAAAGCCCTGTGGGCTAATCCTTCTCCCTACCCTTGGCTCCTTAATCTATTTTTTGCCATCCTCTTCTTACATACATCCACACATTTTGCTGATCAGGCACTATTTTCACCTCCTTTTATATTTGGGTATCTGAATAAAACTCTAATAATGCCTTCAGATTCTGCCCCCAAATGCACCCATTTCATGCTATTCAAACTCCCTAAAATGTATTCCTTTGCTTCAAATTATGTCTGAGATAATACATATACTGTACTGGTATTGTGTTATTAACATGGTAAGGTGAAAAGAATTGTGGGAAGGGAGCCAGGGTTAGTTTCCTCATATGAGTCCATTTGTACTACTTTTGCCACTAGAGATTTTTCAAATGTCTCAAACCCAGTCCTAGACCAGTTGGTCTCACACTCCTTGAAAGAGTGAGCTATCAGAGATTGGCATCCTTTTGAAAGTCAGAGTAACTTTAATATAGTACTTGTGGTGAGAGAGAACTTCCATATCAGTGTGAGTACTGGAGGGAGTTCTAGGGTTGGCAAAAGACATATAAAGTCTACATGGGTCTTAAGGGGTAAAGGAGGGGTAAAGGGGTAAAGTGGGGGTCAGGTAGCATTGCCTGTGCTGGGATAGGTGACAAAGTGACTATGTTTGCAACTATACCAAATAGAATACTGGAGATCACCCCAGCACTAACCCCTTTTAATATCCTCGGAAGGCACAATATCCTTGGAAGGCGTTGCTTAGAACACCTGAGACCTTATTGGGAACAAAGGGATGGGGAAGTAGCTCAGGTCCTGGGAATTCTAGTGAAACTTTAAGCCCAAAGACTGTTTCTATTGAGATTATCCTCATTCTTACCCCTTAATGATTCTGTCCCAGGATGAGGAACAAACTGGATAATTTTAATGAGTTATTAGCTATTTAGGGAGATGCAGTTCAAGGTGCAGAAGATAATAAAGCATTAAAGAATCTGCAAATTCACCTACCATTTTTGTTAGTACTGTGTAGATACTAATTAATGTGTCAATCTGAGTGTGCATGTTGCTGAAGGGAGATTAGACCAACATTCATTCCTTTATTCATTTATTGAACAAGTGTAGTTGAGTGCTGTTCTGTTCTAGTCATCATTCCAGTCCTGGGACTAATGGCTAACAAAGAGAATGCTGAAGAAACAGAAATCAGGACTTCCGGGAAAATGGTGGAGTGGTGAGCAGCAGAGAAAGAACTTTTCCAAGTTTTGGTGTCCAGACACTGGAATATAGCAACATGAGGGAGAGAAGAAGAGAGTTGGGCCCACGGACACAGGAAGGATCTGAACTGAGACTTTAAGCCCATGGAGAGCGATAATTCAGGTATTCAGCAAAAATAAGAAAACCAGGGGTGATAGCCCTGCTGGACAGGGAGAAACAGCAAGGAAACAATGCAATCTGCATCCCCCACGCCCTGAGGCTGGGGAAAACCCGCAAGGAAGCTGCCTCTGCCTCCTGCTCCTTTCTCCCCTCACTGTCAGCAACCAGATGCAACACAGGCTGAAATGATAACAACTGAAGTAGGTTAGTAACCTGCCATTTATGCTGTTTGATTGACTTTGCAGGCCTGGGGCCAGCAAACTGGGCAACTATTTAGAGGATAACAATTTGCAATATAGTAATGATTGTGAATTTCCCACTCTCCTATCACTTTTTTTTTGTTGTTGTTGTTTATTTGTTTCTTTTTATTGTTCTGTTTTACTCCTTTTAAAACACACACACACACACACACACACACACACAAGGAAACTAGGTCAGATGAGGCTGTGTTGGGAGGATTTTTGGAAGGCTAGGATATGTCTTTAAAGTTAGAGGGCAGAGGTTTGGGGAGATGTGTAATAAAGGTTGTAGGGAGAGTTATGCTTTGCTAGTTCTAGGCTTAGGTATTCTAAGACTGAATAGCTTTTGTTTTCACTCTCTTGGACCCCCAACCCACCACATATCTTGCAGGCATGGAAAGTGAATAGGGTACATAGAGAAGGTCCTAGAGAATGAAATGCTAGAGGGGGAAAATGATAAGAGTAAGGGGAGAGAGGCCTCATCCATCCCCAGCACTTTCAGTTCCCCTAGATGAGGTGCCAGATGTGTCAGTGAAGCCATATTGGATTCACTTAGCCCAGGGAAGCTATTGTGGAGGATACTGTGTGACACAGGGGCAAACTATCCCCACTGACCCTTACTCAGATCACAGAGTCACGAGCAAGGCCACAGTGGCAGTTGATTTAAGCCACAAAATTTTGGGGTGGATTATAATATAGCAAAATGTATCAACAGAATTTAATAACATACAGCTGAAGAGAGCTAGTGAACTGAAAATTGTATTAGAAGGGAAATAATTCTGACTGAGGCCTAGAGGGATAAAAGGAAGGAAGAAACAAATGCAGAAAAGAACAGTATAGTCACGCCAGCCGCCTTCTGGCTCATGTTTATATGGTTTCTTCTCTCTATGAAAAATGATGGGAATCACTCACTCTGAGGAGAGAGAATGTGGTGGAAACAGCATTTATAGCAATGCTAGACAAGAATTTTCCAAAACTGGTAGAAGATATATTACTATGAGTTGGGTGTTTAAGTCCCCAAAATTCATGCATTGGAACCTTAATCCTCAGCATGATGGTATTTGGAGATGGGGCTCTGGCAGGGCAGGGTCATCTGATGCCTATATTACAAGAGAAGGAAAAAGGGAGTTTCCTTCTCTTTTCAATGGAAAGAAAAGACTACCCACCTAAAATTCTGAACCAAGCAAACTATTTTTCAAATAAAGGAGAAATAAAGACAATAAGGAAATATAAATCTAGGCAACTCAACAACAGAAAGAAATTTGCAAACACAACCACTAAATGAAATGTATCACAAAAAAGTGAGACAGGGTCGATTGAACAAAAAGGTCTAATGTTCTAGGTTAATACAGAAGTGAAAAAGATACTACATGTTTTAATAAGTTAAAGACATGTAATTTCTCAGATAGTCACAAAATGAATAATAACTGAATGTTAACTATGGAGGATAAAAAATAATAAAATATGTAACCCAAAATTACAAGAAAGGTGAGAAAAAGGAACATAATGAATTAAACATAAAATAGTTATGTGGGTGGTTTAAATTCAAATATATCTGATCATGTTAAAAGTAAAAGAAACAAAACCCCAATTACAATTTAAAAATTGTCACACTGAATTAAAAAGACACTTTTTAATTCCACTGCACTAATATCAGACAAACTTTGGCCGTAAAACATTACTACTGGTAGCATTAATGACTCTCAACCAGGAGCAATTTTGCCCCCCAGTGGACATTTGATGATGTCTTCAGATATTTTTGACTATCACAGCTGGAGTGATGATGCTACTAACTTCTAATGGGTAGAGGACAAGGATATAGTGAAACATCCTACAGCATACCAAACAGCACTCAGCCAACAATGAATTACACTGTTCAAAATTCAATAATGAGAAGTTGAGAAATGCTGCTACAAAAGACATTAGACAAAACGAAAAAGTCAATTCACTAGAGAGAAAATGCTTAATTTGTATACACTAATAACATAGCTTCAAAGTATATAAAGCAAAATTATCAGGAAAAGAGATACTAGACAGATGCATAATTATGGGGGGATTTTGATATAATTCTCTAGAAACTGACAGAACAGGTGGACCAAAAATAAGATAATATAAGCAATAAGTATAACCCTATGGATGTATTTAAAACATCTATAGAATACAGATTATTTAAAAAATATATATGAATGGTTTACTGAAACTGGCTAGATGCTTGGCCACAGTTTAAGTTTCAATAGCTTCCAGAGGATTAAAATTATGCATATCATATTCTTTGTCCACAGAGAAATTAAACTAGAGATCAATAACAAATGAAAAACCTAGGAAATTCCCAAATACTTGGAAATTAATATTTTTTATTCCTAATTTAAAAGAGTAATAGAAATGTAAATATATTTTTCAAGAAATTTCACAAATCTCTGAACAACTCCTGCTTTTTATATAACTTGATCTATTGGCAGATTAGGTTCTTGGCTTCAATCAAAAGTACCCTTTGTGGTTTTTTAGTACCTCTGTTGGTGTTTCTTTGGGTAAGTCTTATCCCTATTTATTGTCTTCCTTTAGAAACAAGGTTTCTAAATTTCTGTATTGCCATTAGCTGTTCTTTGCCATTTTTAGAAAAACTGTCTGAATCTTGTCTTTGTAATGATGTCTTCCTCTGGAATGGGTACTGTGAAACTGATATCTGGATCCTGGATAGGACTTTCTAGCATAGAGTCATCATTTGTTGGCAAAGAGTCGTTTCTTTGTTCAAACAACAGCGCAGAAGAGTTCCTTTTTCCCCCGCAGCCTCTCCAGCATTTGTTATTGGTGGTTTTCTTGATCCTAGCTATTCTTTCTGGAGTGAGATGGAATATCAGTGTTATTTTAATTTGCATTTCTGTAACAGTTAATGATACTGAACATTTTTTTCATGTATTTATTAGCCATTTGTATTTCTTCATCTGAGAACTGTGTATTCATCTCAGATGCCCATTTTTGGATTGGGTCTTTGAATTTCTGGGGTCTGATTTTTTTCAATTCTTTGTATGTTCTAGACAGAAGTCCTTTGTCTGAGGGACAGTTCACAAAGATTTTTTCCTGATTTGTGGGTTTTCTTTTCATTGTGTTGGAGATTTCTTTTGACATGCAAAAACTTTTTAATCAGACGAGATCCCAGTTGTTGATTCTGGGAAGTATTTCCTGTGCAGTTTGATTTTTGTTTATGGATTCTCTGTCTAAACCTATGTCTTCAAGATTTCTGTCTACTTTGTTTTCCAGCAGATTTAGTGTTTTTGTTTTAATATTTAGATCTTTGATTCACTTTGACTTTAGTGCATGATGATAGACATGGGTCTAGTTTTAGTTTTCAGCATATGGAAAGCCAGTTTTTCTAGGACCACTTATTAAAGAGGCTATCGTTCTTCCAGTGAACATGTTTGGACCCTTTGTCAAGGTGGCTGACTATGATAGTAGTTGTGATCGTATCTTCTAATCTATTCCATTGATCTTCATGTCTGTTTTTATGCTGGTACCATGCTGATTTTATCACGGTAGCTTTGTAGTGTAACTTCAAGACAGGGATTATGATGCCTCCTGCCTTGCCTTTTTGCCCAGAATTGCGTTTGTTATTCTAGGTCTCTTCTGGTTCCAGATGAATTTTAGGAATTATTTCTGTAGATCTGTGAGGTACATAATGGTATTTTGATTGGAACTGCATTAAATCTGTACAATAATTTTGGGAGAATGGCCATTTTCACATTTTTTTTTCCTCTCCATGAACAAGGAATGTCTTTATATTTTCTGAGATCCTCTTTGATTTTCTTTTTCAGAGTATTGTAATTTTCACTGAATAGATCTTTTACTTCCTTTGTTAGATTGATTCCTAAATATTCCATTTTTTGATGCTATTGTGAAGGGCATGGTTTCTCTTATATCTCTTTCAGTGGGTTTGTTGTTTGTGTACAGGAATGCATGCTATTGACCTTTTTTCTAATTTTCATTATTTTTTTGGTACCAAGGATCGAAGTCACTACCTCACACTTAACAGGCAAGTGCTTGAACCACTGAGCTAAATCCCTGGCCCCATGCTATTGACTTTTGAGTGTTGACTTTGTATCCAGCTCCATTACTGAATTTGGTTATGACATCTAGAAGTCTTTTCAATGGAGTTTTGGGGATCTTCTACATAGAGTATCATGTCATCTGCAAATAATGATAATTTAACTTCTTCCTTTTCTTTTCTGGGTTTTTTTTTTTTTTTTTTGGTACTGGGGATTGAGCTAATGACCTAGTGCTTGCCAGGCAGGCATTTATGCTGCTAAGCTAAATCCCCAGCCCCATTTCTTCCTTTTTATTCCTTTTATTTCTCTCTCTTGTCTATTTGCTCTGGCTAATGTTTCTAGCACTATATTGAATATGAGTGGTGATAGTGGACATCTTTGTTTTGTTCCTGATTCTAGAGTGAAAGCTTTCAGGTTTTGACCATTTAATATGATGCTGGCTATTGGTTTGTCATAGATGTCTTTTATCAGATTAAGGTAAAGACCATCTATTCTGATTTTCCATAGGTTTCTTATCATGAATGAGTGTTGGACTTTATCAAAAGCTTTTTCTGCATCTATTGAAATGATCATGTGATTTTTATCTTTGGTTCTATTGATATGGTGTATTATGTTCATTGATTTGCATATGTTGAACAATCCCTGCGTTCCTGGGATGAATCCCATTTGGTCGTGGTGTATAAACTTCTTGATGACTAGCTGCATTCTGTTTGCCAGTATTTTATTGAGGATTTTTGCATCTGTGTTAATTAGGGAGATTGCCTGTAGTTCTCTTTTTAGGTTGGGTCTTTCTCTGGTTTTGGTATTAGGGTAATACTTGCTTCCAGGAATGAGTTAAGGAAGAACTGTGGCCCTTTCAATTTCAATGAAGAGTTTGAGGAGTGTTGGAATTAAGTCTTCTATGAATCTCTTGTGGAACCCAGCAGTGAATCCATTAGAGCCTGGGCTTTTCTTTGTTGGTAAGGATTTAATTACATTTTCAATTTCATTGTTCAGCAGTTTTACATCTTCTTGATTTAGCTCTGGTAATTCATATGTGTGTAAGAATCTGTCCATTTCTTCTGTGTTATCAAACCTATGAGAGTAAAGGTTTTCAAAGTAGGTATTGATGATCTTCTTTATTTCCACAAGGTCTATAGTGATTTTGCCCTTTTCATTCCTTATTGCATGAATTTGAGTTTTTTCTTTCCTTTTTTATAATAAGGTTGACTAGGAGCTTATCAATTTTATTTATTCTTTCAAAGAACCAACTGTTTGATTCGTTCTTTGTATTGTTATTTTAGTCTCAATTGTGTTAATTTCTGCTCTGATCTTTATAATTTCTTCCCTTCTTTTGGCTTTGGGCTTGACTTGCTCTTCTTTTTCTACAAGTTTGAGGTGTAGCATCATGTTGTTTATTTGTGTTCATTCTGTTTTCCTGATGTGTGAATTCACCACAATAAATTTCCCTCTGAGCACTATTTTCATTGCATCCCACAGGTTCTGGTAAGTTGTGTTTGTATTTTCATTTGCTTGTATATATTGTTTAATTTCTTCTTTAATTTCTTCTGTGACCCATTGATTGCTCAGTGTATTATTTAATTTCCATGTGTTTATGGAGTTTTTGCAGTTTCTTTTGTCATTAATTTCTACTTTCATGGCACTATGATCAGATAATATACATGGG
Organism: Dolichotis patagonum; assembly: GCA_004027295.1. Taxonomy (NCBI): domain Eukaryota; kingdom Metazoa; phylum Chordata; class Mammalia; order Rodentia; family Caviidae; genus Dolichotis; species Dolichotis patagonum. The sequence goes on along the minus strand of PVJX010014422.1, from coordinate 24,453 downwards.
ATATTTTCAATTCTTTGCATTTACTTAAGCATGTTCTATGGGGTAGTACATGGTCTATTTTAGAGAATGTCCCATGTGAACCTGAGAAGAATATACATTCTGATGTTGTTGGGTAGAACACTCTGTACATGTCTAAGTCCATTTGTTCACAAGTTCGATTCAGTTCTGTTATTTCTTTGCAGATTTTTTGTCTAGTTGATCTGTCTGTTTGTGTCAGTGGGGTGTCAAGGTCTCCCATTATAAATTACGTTATTGCTTATTTGATTTTTTATTTCTATTAATATTTGTTTTACATAGCTGTGTGCTCCTATATTTGGTGCATATATATTTAAAGTTGTTATCTCTTCCTCTTGAAGTTTTCCTCTAACTAGTATGTAGTGACCTTCTTTATTTCTTTTGATCATTCTTGGTTTGAAGTTCATTGTCTGCAAACAGAATAGCTAGCCTTGCTTTTTTTGTGCAGTGGTTCCTGTTGCATGAAGTATTGTTTTCCATTCTTTGACTTTCAATCTATGCATTTCTTTTTGGATTAGATGGGTTTCTTGTATACAGCATATGGCTGAGTGTTGTATCTTGATCCATTCTGGCAGTCTATTTCTTATAATTGGTGAATTGAGACCATTTACATAATAGTTATAACTGATATATATTGGCTTATTTTTGTCATGATATCTTTGTGTTGTTGGTTCTTTACTTTTCTCCTGTTTTTTAAAAATTTTATTTAAAGGGAAAACAAACCAAAACAAAACAGAAAAAAGGGTAGCAACAATACAGAATTCCAAGGAAAAAAAGAAAAGAACAAAAAAAACACTAAAAAATCATCACTTGATAACTTACATACTGTCATCTAGGAAATAGTTGTTCAAGTTACAAAATTAAAACATACAAAGTAGACATTCAAACAATGCGACTGTTAACAGTTCTGCTCCAAGATCTAAGAAAAACAGTAATATGGTCATTCATCTTACACACTTAACCATACATGCAATTATATCCTTTAGAGCACTTTCTTTTCCTCTCTTTTTTACAGTAGCAATTACACATTTTGGGTTTTATTACTCCTACATTTCTTATTACTTTTTACACTAGAGACACAATGCTATATTTATAAATATGATTCTTATTTATTTAACTAATGAGGATAGTCTCAAGTTGTCTCCATTTACCTATGAAGGCCTCAAGATCATCCTTCTTCATACTGAGTAATATTCCATTGTATAAAAATACCACAACTTTTTCATCCACTCTGCAGTTGATGGGCATCTTGGTTGTTTCCAAGATTTAGCTATTACAAATTGGGCTGCTATGAACATGGGTGCACATATATCACTGTGATATGAACTTTTCAGTTGTTCTGGGAAAATACCCAGGAGGGGAATAGCTGGGTTGAATGGAGCTTCCAGTGCTAGTCTTCTGAGAATTCTCCATACTGATTTCCATAGTGGTTGCACCAGTCTACTCTCCCACCAACAGTGGAGCAGTGTCCCTTTTTCCCTGCAGCCTTGCCAACATTTGTTATCAGTTGATTTCTTGATGGCAGCTATTCTTTCCAGGAGTGAGATGAAATCTCAGTGTTGTTTTAATTTGCATTTCTCAAATGACCAGTGATGGTGAACATTTCTTCATGTATTTATTTGCTATTTGTATATCTTCATCTGAGAACTGTGTGTTCATCTCAGCTGCCCATTTTTGGAGAGGGTCTTTGAATTTTGGGGGCTTGATGTTTTTCAAATCTTTATATGTTCTTGATATAAGTCCTTTGTCTGAGGGGTTGCTGGCTAAAATTCTTTCCCATTCTGTGGGTTTTCTTTTCACTATGTTGGTGATTTCTTTTGAAGTGCAGAAACTTTTCAATAATATGAGATCCCATTTATTGATTCTCTGAAGCATTGCCTGTGCAGTTTGCATTTTGTTCATGAATTCTCTGCCTACCCCTATGTCTCCAAGACTTCTAACTACCTTATCTTCCAGTAGATTTAGTGTTTCTGTTTTAATGTTTAGGTCTTTGATCCATTTAGACTTTAGTTTTGTGCATGGTGATAGGCATGGATCTAGTTTCAGTCTTCTGCATGTGGACAGCCAATTTTTCCAACACCATTTATTAAAGGGGCTATCCTTCTTCCAGTGAACATGTTTAGCCCCTTTGTCAAATATCAGGTGGCTGAGTGTCTTTGTACTTATACTTGCATCTTCTATTCTGTTCCATTGGTCCTCAGGTCTATTTCTTTGCCATTACCATGCTGATTTTATCACTGTGGCTTTGTAGTACAGTTTCAAGTGAGGAATTGAGATGCCTCCTGCCTTGCCTTTATTGCCCAGAATTGCCTTTGCTATTCTAGTTTCTTCTGTTTCCAAGTGAATTTTACGAGTGTTTTCTCTAGATCTGTGAGGCATGTCAATGGTATTTTGATTGGGATTGTGTTAAATCTGTATAACAGTTTTGGGAGTATGGCCATTTTCACAATGTTGGTTCTTCCTAGCCAAGAGCAAGGAATATCCTTCCATTTTTTAATATCCTCTTCAGTCTCCTTTTTTAGCGTAGCATAATTTTCAGCATATAAGTCTTTTACATTCTTAGGTTGATTTCTAAGTATTTCATTTTTTTAGATGTTATTGTGAAGGGAGATATTTCCATTATTTCTCTCTCAGTGAGTTTCTTGTTTGTGTACAGGAATGCTATTGATTTTTGAGCATTGGCTTTGTAGCCAGCTACACTGCTGAATTTGTTTATTACCTCTAGTAGTCTTTTAATGGAGTTTTTTGGGTCTTCTATATAGAGTATCATGTCATCTGTAAATAATGATGATTTAACTTCTTCCTTTCCTATCTTTATTCCTTTTATTTCTCTTTCTTGTCTGATTGCCCTGGCTAGTGTTTCCAGAACTGTATTGAAAAGGAGTGGTGATAGTGGACATCTTTGTCTTGTTCCTGATTTTAAAGTAAAAGCTTTCAGTTTTTGTCCATTTAATATAATATTGGCTGTTGGTTTGTCATAGATGGCCTTTATAAGGTTGAGGTAGACACTGTGTATTCCAAGTTTCTGAAGGGTTTTTATCATGAACATGTATTGGACTTTATCGAAAACCTTTTCTGCATCTACTGAGATGACCATGTGGTTTTTGTTTTTGGCTCTGTTGACATGGTGTATCACATTTATTGATTTGTGTATGTTAAACCATCCCTGCATTCCTGGAATGAACCCCACTTGGTCATGATGTATAATCTTGTTGATGATTTGCTGCATTCTACTTGCCAGTATTTTATTGAGAATCTTTGCATCAATGTTCATTAGTGAGATTGGCCTATACTTCTCCTTTTTGGTTGGGTCTTTCTCTGGTTTTGGTATGAGAGTAATGCTTGCCTACAGGAATGATTTAGGGAGGATTTCTTTCTTTTCAATTTCATTGACGAGTTTAAGGAGTATTGGCATCAAATCTTCTCTAAATTTCTTGTAGAATTCAGCTGTGAATCAATCAGGACCTGGGCTTTTCTTTGTTGGTAAGTTTTTTATTACATTTTCAATTTCAATAGCTGATATTGGATTATTAAAAACTGCTATATCTTCTTGGTTGAGCTTTGGTAGTTCATATGTTTCTAGAAATCTGTCCATTTCCCCTGTGTTTTCCACTCTGTGAGTAGAGATTTTCAAAGTAGGTGTTCATGATCTTTTGAATTCCCATGGGATCTGTAGTAATTCCTCCCTTTTCAGTCCTTATGCATGAGTTTGGGTTTTTTCTTTCTTTTTCTTTATAAGGTTAGCTAGAGGTTGGTCAATTTTGTTTATTCTCTCAAAAAACCAGCTTTTTGATTCATTAATTCTTTGTATTGTTTTTTTTTAGTTTCAATTGTATTGATTTGTGCTCTAATCTTTACTATTTCCTCTCTTCTATGAGCTTTGAGTTTAGCTTGCTCCTCTTTTTCTAGAAGCTTGAGATGAAGCATTAGGTTGTTTATTTGTGCTCCTTCTGTTTTCTTGATATGACAATTTATTGCTACATATTTCCCTCTTAAGACTGCTTTCATTGCATCCCACAGATTACAATATGTTGTTTCCGCATTTTCATTGAATTATAGGTATTGCTTTATTTCTTCCTTAATTTCATCTGTAGCCCACTGGCTGTTTAAAAGGTTGTTATTTAATTTCTATGTATGCATGCAGGTTTTGCAATTTCTTTTGGCATTAATTTCCAATTTCAGTGCGCTATGGTCAGATAGTATGCATGGGATAATTTCAACACCTTTGCATTTACTTAAGAATGTTTTATTGGATAATATATGGTCTATTTTGGAGAATGTCCCATGCGCAGCTGAGAAGAATGTGTATCCTGATGTGGTTGGGTGGAACACTCTGTAAACATCTACTAAGTCCAATTACTCGCAAGTATGATTCAGTTCTATTACTTCTTTGCTGACTTTTTGTCTAGTTGATCTATCTCTTTGTGACAGTGGGCTGTTAAGGTCCCCTGTAATAATTGTGTTCTTATGTATTTGGTTTTTCATGTCCATTAGTATCTATCTTATATAGTTGGGTGCTCTTGTGTTTGGTGCATATATATTTATAATTGTTAGTTCTTCCTCTTGAATTTTTCCACTTACGAGTATGAAGTGACCTTCTTTGTCTCTTTTACTCATTTTAGGTTTAAAGTGCACATTGTCTGCAAATAGAATAGTTACCCCTGCTTTTTTCTGGATTCCTGTTGCATGGAATACTGTTTTTCATCCTTTGACTTTTAACCTATGAGTTTCCTTTTGGGTCAGATATGTTTGTTGTATACAGCATATTGTGGGATCATGTTTCTTGATCCATTCTGTCAACCTATTTCTTTTGATAGTTGAATTGAGGCCATTTACATTTATGGATATCACTGATATGTACTAGCTCAACTTTGCCATGTTATGTTTCAATTGTTTGCTTTCTGCTTTTCCCCCTTATTTGTTTGTCCTACCTGGTGGTTTCTTTCTGTTGTTCTGGAGACTGTGGTCATTTTTATCTCTGTCTAGTATATCTTTCAACACTCTTTCTAGGGTTGGTTTGGTGGATGTGAATTTCTTCAGTTGTTCTTTGTCATGGAAGTATCTTGTTTCTCCATTAAATTTGAATGAAAGTTTTGCTGGGTACATCAGTCTGGGTTGAAAGTTGTTTTCTTTTAGGGCTTGAAATATCTCACTTCAAGCACATCTTGACTTGAGGGTTTGTGCTGAAAAGTCTACTGTGATTCTAATGGGCTTTCCTTGATAGGTGACTTGGGTCTTTTCTCTAACAGCTTTTAGTATTCTGTTTTTATGTTGTATGTCTGAGATCTTAATTATTATGTGTCTGGGTATAGATTTATGTTGGTTGTGACTGGCATTTGATGTGCCTCACTTATCTGCATATCAGATTTTTTCCCCATGTTTGGGAAATTTCTCCTATTATTTCTGTGAATATTTTAGATATGTCGTTTGCATTGACTCCAGCATCTTCACTAATGCCTATTAATCTTATATTGCTGCTCTTGGCATCATCTTGAAGCTTCTGGATTGTCATTTCATGCTGCTTTGTTACTTTTAAAAGTTCTGTCCTTTCATGATCACTAATTGCGATCCTGTCCTCAAGGTCCAAAATCCTATCCTCAGCTTCATTTAAATGGTTTTGCATGCTTTGAATAGAATTTTTTGTTTCTTGGATGTCTCTTTCAGCTTGCTTCATGAATTCTGCTTGTTTTCTATATTGTTCATTCAAGGTTTCAATCAGTTTCCCATGCTCCTGTACTTTTTTCTCTATTTCTTCTTTAGCTGCACTCAGCAACTCCTTTACTAAGGCTGTTACTTCTATCTTTACATGGGAGAGTGCTTCTAATTTGATTTCCTCTATGGCCTCATGGAGTTGTTTTTTATTTCATTTGCTATCTTTTCAGAGATTTCCAGTGTATTACTTTTGGGCTCCTCTATTTCAGTGGCTCCTGTACTTGCTTCTGGTGAACTAGATGTTTTAGATTGTATTTTGCTTTTTTGTTTTGCCGTTTTCCCCTTTTGAGTTAGTGTTTGGTCCTTCAGACCTGCTTGTGTCAACAGTTAGTAGTGTGTATCTTGGTGTCCTACTGTAAGGTTGATGTTTGTCCAGCTGTTGGGTCCCACAATGAATAGGCGGGCCAGTTACCTGACTTCTTGCTGCAGGGCCTGTTGGGTGGGTCTTATATCCTTTCTGGGCTGACAAGCCTAGTAGTATTGATGTAGGTCAACTTTTAGTTCCTGCTAGTACTTTGTCTTCAGGTTGTTCCAGGTCATCAAATCTCCCTGTCTATAGTGTTTGTGTCGGCTGAGGCCATACTGTGTCCTTATTGTGTTCCTGTGTGTCTCATAAGCCCTTCTGATTTTCTTCAAGTTGGGGGAGTCCTTCTTGGCACACTCCTCACTCTGCTTGATGTTTTCTATGTGTAGGAAGGGGTCACCCTCACTCCTGTCAGACTTACCAAGGTCTTACAGTTAGTTGGAGAGAGCTTTATTATTGGCCCTATTTACTCACTGTACACCTCTATTTTAGGGGCATACTCACCATAGTGACTGGAGCCAGCTGAGATCTTGTTTCGTTGAGGCAGTCACTTAATCTCCTTAAAGTTCGCACAGATAATCTGCTGTAGCTCAAGGTTCCTCTGGGCGCAGAGTTGCAAGTTTGCCCTGTGGGCTGGGATTTCACAGGAGCACGTGCAGTCAGGGCCCAGGGGTGGGTTCCAGGCCCTGCTCGCTGCTTGGAGTTCGCTCGGCTTAGTCCGTTTAGGCCCCCTGGTCCCTCTCATGTGCCTTGGGGTGATATCAGATGTAGGGTGTGGGGCACAGTCTTAGTGCCTGGGAGCAGAGTTCCAAGTTTGCCCCGTGCATGCTGGGGTTTCACAGGAGCGCAAGCAGTCAGGGCCCAGGGTGGGTTCTGGCTGCTTGGCATTCGCTGAGCATAGTCCGGTTAGGCCGCTCTTCCCTTCTGTTTAATTGTCTGTCTTGCTTAGTGGTTTTTTTCTGTTGGTGTTCTTGAAGTCATAGTTATTTTTATGTCTATCTAGAATATCTTTCAGTATTCTTCGCAGGGTTGGTTTGGTGGTCATGAGGTTCTTAAGTTGTTCTTTGTAATGGAAGTGTCTGATTTCTCCATCAATTTTGAAGGGCAGTTGTGCAGAATGCATCAATCTGGGTTGGAAGTTGTTTTCCTTTAGGATTTGAAATATTTCACTCCATGTTCTTTTTGACTTCATTGTTTGTGTTGAGAAATCTGCTGTGATTCTGATGGGCTTTCCTTTATAGATGATCCCTCTCTTTTCTCTAACAGCTTTTAATATTCTGTTCTTATGTTGAATATCTGAGATGTTGATTATTATATGTCTAGGTATAGATTTATTTTGGTTATAGCTAATTGAAGTTTGATATGCTTCACTTATCTGTATGTCAGTTTCCTTTCCCATGTTTGGGAAATTTTCAGTTATTACTTTTGTAAATAGTCTCTTTATATCATTTGTGTTGTCACCTTTTTTGATTACACCTATCAATCTTTTTTTTTTGGTACTGGGGATCGAATTCATGACCTTGCCCTTTCCAGGCAGGTGCTTATGCTGCTAAGCTAAATCCCCAGCCCACACCTATCAATCTTATATTGTTTTTCTTTGCTTACTCCCTGCCTTTTTCCTTAGACAGTCTGTGTCCTTGGCTTCTCCAACCTTCTGGGCTCACCACTGTACTTTTGGTTTCACACTCACAGCTTCACACACTTCCCTCTCAAGGCACACTACTTGTCCCCCAGGCCTTCTTCTGAAATCTGGGTGGAAGTCTTCTTGACCCTACCATTTTTGCATTCTGCATTACCTAAACAAGTACCATGTGGATGATGCTAAAGTCTGCCACCAGTTGTGGTAGTAGCCAGGCTTCTTTGGTTGGAAGTATCATGTACCTGGACTCCTGAGCTCTGTGAAGTAAATTCTGAGGAACAAGTTCTGTAGGCTGCTGCTATTCTGGAACATGGTACTCTGGGAGTCTGTTTTCAAAGGAAACTCTTTCACCTTTGTGATTTTGAGGCTGCAAAGCCTGGAGTCCTGCTGGTTCTTGTTATGTCCTCAGGCTCTCTTTTCTATTGTCTTGTCCCTAACTATAGGGACATAGATCTGGCTAAAAGAACTTAGCAGTAGCCATACCACTACCTTGACATTACATTTCCTTGAAATTTCTTTTGCAAGATTAACTAGTCCACTGCCCTGAATATTAGTTTAGGAAAAGTATCTGAACTTGAGCAAATGCAGGTAAGTTTTCTGCGAAAGTATTACACACATAGTCATCCCTTCCAATAGCCAATGAAATTCTTCTTCTCACCAGAATCCTCCTGAGCTGGGTCTTTACTGCTAGCATTTCTATAAGGATTCTGGTTTCCTGAACTCTGATCAGAATCTACAAACAAGTTTGGTTTACAGCATTTCAGGGCTGGTTCTTCAGCTGGCATTTCCAAACTTTCCCAAACTTTTCCCATAAACCAACTCCAAAGGCTTCTAAACTACATGGGTAGGTGGTATCAATGCAATGACTTCACTTCTCTGGCTTCAAAATCTGTTACTTTTCTGTTGCTCAGTCAAAATATCCAATACCCACAAGTTGAAGGAGGAAAGTTTATTTCAGCTTACAGTTTGTAGAGGTTTCAGTCCATAATTGGCTGGCTCCAAGTCAGGACAGCATGGCAGAGGGGCATCATAGAGGAGAAACAGTTCATGGCATGGCAGGCAGAAGGCAGGGAAGCAGCAGCAGCAGCCTGCCTTCTTTCTTTCCTTTTATATTCCATACAGGTTACAAGCCTATTGATTGGTTCCACCCACACCAAAGGTGGGGCTTTCATTACTATACCCTTAATCCCATTATTACCCTCTTAGTCCACATTCACATACCCTAATTCAGCTACCTTTGAAACTTCCCACCTATGACTGCATGAAGCTTTGGGGGGACATCTAGATACAAGCTGTAAAACATTTGAAATTATTTAATAGATGAAAGGGAAGAACTCACATTATCCTCTCAAGAAATTCAGGGAAAGGAGATTGAACAAGATGGCGGACTGGTAGGTAGCAGAGAGAGACCCTCTCTGAGAGAGACAGCTCAAATGCCAGAATAAAACACCCTGGAGAGACCCAAACAGATAGAGATGGATTCTCACAACCCAGGGAAAAACTAAACCGCAAAAAAACACTCGAATATGAGGTCCTGGGACTACCACCAGAGAAGCTAAGGTCAGAGAGCATGGCGCCCCCATCGAGCCGCCTGAATTCCTGCCCAACCTGAACAAGCAATCTGCACCATAGTGACTGGCTTGAGCCGCCGGAGCGCGGAGCTGAACAGCTCTGCATCCAGCTCGCCCGGACTGGTCCTGTGCTCGACCCACCTGGAGGCACTGTGAATTCCCACCGCAGCCGTGCTGAAGTCAGAGGTCAGGCATCGGCACATGGTGAGTGGTGGGAATGGGACCCTCCCACGGGAAAGGAGTAACCGACTGGATCCCATAATTATATATGTAGTAATGTATTTTTTAATAAAAATCTATAAGATGAGTTTCCAAAGATGGCGGACTGGTAGGTAGCAGGAGAGGGACCCTCTCTGAGAGAGACAGCTTAAATGCCAGAATAGAACACTCTGGAGAGGCCCAAACAGAGACAGATGGACTCTCTCAACCCAGGAAGAAACTAAAGTGAAAAAAAACCGCTCGAATATGAGGTCCTGGGGCTACCATTCGAGAAGCTAAGATCAGTGAGCATGGTGCCCTCCTCAAGCTGCCTGAATTCCTGCCCGAGACCGACTTGACCGACCAAACTGTGCCAATGTGACTGGCTTGAGTGGCCAAAGCGTGGAGCTGAACAGCCCTGTGTGCGGCTCGCCCGGACCCAGCCCTGCACACAACCCACACAGAGGCACTGTGAAGTCACACCGCAGCTGTGCTGAAGTAGGAGGTCAGGGAGCCCAGCAGCTCTCAGGGGCCGGTATCAACATGCGATGAGTGATGGGAATTAAGACCCTCCCACGGGAAAAGGGCAACTGACTGGATGACATGTTGGATTTGGGCAGGACAGCCCTAACTCCATAAGGAGGTGGCTTCAGTTGGTTGTTTCCCCTCGCCGAGCAGATTGGTGGAATCTGCTTGGACTGGGCTGTGCCTCTGGTAGGACTCAGTGGGTCACTACAAATTAATTCCCTGAGCTCGGCACACACTGACGCAGTGAAGGCCTGCAAAGGTTGACTGGCCCGTAGGGGAGGAGCCAGCCCACACTGCCCTTACTTGAACTTCAATCTCTGATAGCAGACTCCAGAGGGCAGAAGCCCCTAGCCTGCATGCTCCAGAAGAGCCTTAACCAACAAGAAAAGGGGCTGGGAATTACACTATACACTTGTACGGAAGGAACCAAAAGCATGACGAGAGGGACAAATAAGAAAAAACCCTCAGCCCCCAACCCTGAGAACATTGATCCAGGAGAGGTAAATACAAAAGAGATTGAGGGCAGCAAACATGCAACATCAAACACAGCGTTAGCGGACATAAAGAGATATCTTCAGGATCTTGTAAGCGGGATCAACACTGAAATATTAATTAAAATTAAACAAGAGATAAGTAGATTAGTAAAAGAAAGGCTGGGCACCTCTCAAGAAGACACAGACGGAAGAATGGAGGAACACAAAAGGAGAGAAATGTTCAATGAAGAATATAAAGCAAACCTAGAATTCATGAAGCAGATTCAGAGATTACCAGGAAACTAAAGACTCCATAGAAAGCTGGCAAAACTGCTTAAAAGAAACCAAAGATAGACTATCAAAAATTGAACACCGGCTTGCAATATGTGATCATGAAAGGGAAGATCTCTTAAAAATAACAAGGGAGCAGGCAGTAACCATACAAAGGCTAGAGGATGATAAAAGGATCTATAACTTAAGAATAAAGCATGTGAAGCAGGAGTCAAAACAGAGGAATTGCAAAGGCTATTCACAGAAATTATTAAGGAAAACTTCCCCAGCATGACAAAAGGAAATGATATGCAGATGTATGAAGCATACATAACTCCAGCCACCTACAACCAAAACAGAGCTACACCTAGACACATAATAATCAAGATCCCAGAAATTCAATATAAGAACAGAATATTAAAAGCCATCAGAGAAAAGAAACAGATCACCTATAAAGAAAAACCCACCAAAATCATGGCAGACTTCTTGACACATACCATCAGGTCAAGAAGATCTTGGAGTGAAGTAATTCAAGCCCTGAAGGAGAACAACCTCCAGCCCAGATTGATGTATCCTGCAAAACTCTCTCTAGAAATTAATGGAGAAACAAGATGCTTCCATGACAAAGAGGAACTTGGAGAATTTGTCACCAATCCAACCCTACAAAAAATACTGAAGGAAGTTTTAGAGAGAGAGAACAAGAATACGAGCATTTCAGGCACAGTGGCAGAGAGGCCTCAGTGAACGGGGCAGACAGTGGAGTGAAACAGAAAAATAGACAACCAATGGCCAAAAAAAAAAAAAAAAAAAACCAGAATAGCAGAAATAAGGCAGAGAAGATTGGCTGTAATCTCTAGTATAGATGGCCTTGAAATATTAACAGACAGAAACACAGACAGAGTAGATCAGGAGATAGGGTCCATTCAGATGCTCTATATAGGGAGGCAGTGGGACCCAATACAAGCAACCCACCCTATGGGAGTGAAAGGGGTAGAATTGTCTAAAAAAGGAAGGCAGAGGATATTGTTAATTGGGTAACAAGATTTAAAATCTACATTATTCTCACCACTCTGCTTGGATGGATTACGTGCTGTTCCAGTTTGTCTACTTACACTAGACTTGAGGACATGGTCAGCTATCCCAAAAATAAGAGGACATATTATGGTAATCATCCCTAATTTCCTATCAACTTAATCTGAAGCCTTTTATAACTTATACTGTCTTATTATGACTGATCTTATTTGAATCTGGTTTGTTAGATTGCTACTTTGTATTGACTGATTTTATTTATATCTGTTATGATTGATAGCATCAAGTCTAAGAGTATAGGCAACTACACTTAGGATGACAAGATTCACTAAGATACCCACTCTGGTTTGATTATTACTTGCTTTTGAAGTCTTATAATGTCTCCAATGCTTCGTTTTTATTAATGTTGTTATATACTACTGAGACATCATGGTAACCATTGTAGATCACCTTGTATTGCGGTTTTATATGACTGTTTTTGCTTCATGCTTTTCTAGGAATTGTTTTGTTTTGTCTTGCTTTGTTTTGTTTTTCCCTCTGATATGGAAATGATAAATATACATGTAGAGACTCATGCATGTGTAGAGCTTATAAACAGTTTATGAGAACCAACTATATAACACATGATGAAATAAACAACTACTTTGAAGAAAAAGAGACACTACAGTACCCAGTGCTGATTCTGTAACATCATGATGTGAAATCCAGCAATACTATCACTCTTTGTTCAAAGTGATTTTAGCTTGTTTTGTTTTGTTTAAGTTCAACACACATGAATGTATGGACAGCTGTTTTGAGGAGAATGAGAGACACTATGACAGCCATTCTTGACTTCCCTATTGTCTGGTCTTGAAGACCTGAAATGCCCTCCTCGTCCTGCTCAGATCAATTCCATACTATGTTGTTTCATGTGAATTCCCTGTATGTTACAATATGGACAACTATTTGGAAGAAAATAAGAGTCAATACGATAGAGAGTGAATATCTCCGATTGTCTAGTTTTGAAATTTGTGTCTCGGAAGACAAGATGGCAGACTTGTAGGTAACAGGAAAGAGACCCTCTCTGAGAGAGACAGCTCAAATGCCAGAATAAAAAACCCTGGAGAAAAAAGAAGAAATTTATGTCTCTTACATTGCTTTCTTGTGATCAGGTTTGTCCTGTTTTGTTGTGTTTAATTTTACCCTTTTGATATAATTGCATGTATATTTGAGTGGGTAAGATGGATGACCATATTACTGTTTTTCTCAGATCGTGGAGCAGAACTGTTAACAGTCTCACTGTTTGAATATCTACTTTACATGTTTTAACTTTGTAAATTGAACAACTATTTCCAAGAATTCAGTATGTAGAGTAATAATTCCTTAGGTTTTTTTGTTGTTGTTCTTTTCCTTTTTTCCTTGGAATTCTGTATTGTTGTTATCCTTTATTCTGTTTCTTTTTTTTTCTCTTTAAATAAAATTTTTAAAAAAGTAAAAAAAAATCTATAAGATATTAGAATTAAAAATGAATTCAGTAAGGTTCTTGGTCAAAATACAAACATAGAAAAGTCAACTGTAATTCTGTATATCAGCAAAAAACAATAATAAAGTGAAATTTTAACAGTGTTACTATTTACAAAAAACCCCAACTACCTGGGACAAAATGTAGTGAAAGATTATAAGAACTTTACTCAAGAAAGTATAAGTACTAATTAGACAAATATGACCTAAATTTAGGAGCAATATGCCATTTACATAGCTTGGGAATATTTTAAATGTGTTTTTCTTCCTCAAACTCACATAGAATTTCACTAAAATCTTCATTAAAATCTCAATTGCTTTTTTGGTGTGGAAATTGATGATTCTAAAACATATATGAAATGTAAGCAATGAAGAATAGATGTGAAACTATTAAAGAATAATATTTGGTAAAGTACAGTGATTAAGGCTGTTTTAGCATGATGATTGATTAATAGGACTAGGGGTAGGACAAGTGCAAGGTACGAGGTTCAATCCCAAGTACTGCCAAAAAAAAAAAAAGATGAATTACAATGAGAAAAATTTGAAAGAGCAGACAGCAAACCATATATGTATAAAGTATTTGACTTCTGACAAAGACATTTTGGGAAAAGTATTGTCTTTTTAATAAATAATTTTGGGTGCATATCTATATTCCCTCCCTCAAATTGTGAATTTTACTTCATATACAAAAGTGTTGTTCTTTATAGTATTACTGGGGATTGAACCCAGGGTCTTTGTGCATGCTAGGCATGTGTTCTATCACTAGGTGCATCCCCAGCTGTATCCAAAACTTGATTCCAGTTAGATTTGGTTTTAAATGTAAAAAGTAGAAGGACAAATTAATGACCTTGAGGAAAGCAGAAGTTACTTCAATAGGACATCACCTTTCTCAATAAAAACCCACTAATAAAAAAAAGAGCTGATCAACTGAATCACATGAAAATTTAGACATTTAGGAACAAGACAAATTAGAGTCCAAAAAAATATTGCAAGACATATGGCTATGGTTTGGATTTTTTGTTGTTGTTTTGTTTTCTGAGAATGGGTCTTGCTTCTCAGTTCAGGCTGGCCTTGAGCTCACTATGTAGCTAAGGCTGACCTCAAACTCACAGTGATCTTCCTGCCTCAGTCTCCTGAGTGCTGGAATTACAGGAATGTGCCACATGCCCATCTTATGGTTTGGATCTTAAGTGTCTCCCAACGAATCATCTGTTGAAAGCTTAATCCCCAGGTGGTAGTGCAATTTGGAGGTGGTGGAAATTTGAGGAGGTGGGGCCTAATAGGAGGAAGTAGGTCACTGGGGTCATGCCTTTGAAGGGTTCATTTCCTCTTCTTCTTTCTCCCCATTTCCATTCTTCCAGGCTGCCCTGAGATAAGCAGCTTTGCTTTGCTCCATCATGCCCTTTCACCATGGTGTTCTGCCTTACCGGGCAGCCAAGTAATGATGGACTGAAACCTGTGAAATTCTGAGCCAAAATAAACTTTCCTCCTTTAAGTTGATTTTCTCAAGCATTTTATTATAGTGATGGAAAGCAACTAACAATATATAACCAACAAGGGATTTATGTCTATATTATACAAAGAACTACAAATCAGTGAGAAAAAGCAACAACAGAAAAGAAAGGTGAGTAAATAATTTGAATAGATAATTTACAAAAGCTGTTAGATGTATGGCAAAGAAACAAATACTAATGTTCTTACACCACTGATTGCCAGGGAAATGCAAAATAGGATTACAACAGAGTACTGCTACACTTCTGCTATAATGGCTAAATTAAAAGTACTAGCAATACTAAGTGTTGGTAAGGATGTGGAGCAATTAAAATTCTCAAACACTGTGGCAGTGTTTACCATGGTACAGCAGTCATCCCTTATACTCATGCGCTATCCTCCCCTACATCTGGTGGATGCCTGAAACCATGATAGTACCAAATCCTGTATGTAGTATTTTTTTCTCTATATGTACATACACCTATGATAAAGTTTAATGTATAACTTAGGCATAGTAAGATATTAGTAATAAATGGAACAAATACAACAACATAGGATAATAAAATGATTTAAAACTCATGAATTATTTCTAGAAATTTCTGTTTAATATTTTCAGGTTGCAGTTAACCACAGGTACCTGAAACCTCACAAAGTAAAACCAAAGATAAAAAACTAAAACAATTTGTCAGTCTTTACGGAAGTTGAGGATAAAGGGACTTATTTACTCCTTAGATTGGTAAATGTGGACACATGTGCAACAAAAGTAGTGCAAAAGTCATATAAGAGGCTTTATTCATAGAAGTGAAGGTCCTGGAAACAATCCAGGTGTCCATAAACACACAATGGATAAATAAATCCTGTGACAGTCATATACTAGAATATGGCAATAAAAATGGACAAATGTCTGTCACATGTAATAATGTGGATTAATATTGTAAGTATAATGCCGAGCAAAAGAAGCCAGGCACGTGGAAGAATAAATCTTGTGTGATTCCATTTATATAAAGTTAATAATTTATCTGTGGTATTAAAAGTCAGGATAGTGGTTACTTTTAGGAAGGAAGATAGAACTGGGAAGGGTACAGGGGACTTTCAGTATTAATAATGTTGTATTTCCCATGGGGATAGTTACACTGATGTATTCACTATACGATAATTCATCAAGTGGTACACAAGATTTTATTCACTTTGCAATTGTTATATTTGAACTTTTGGGTTTTTGGAAAACTACTTAAAAATTCTGAAGTGAATGCCATTTAAGTTTTATGTATAGTGTTGACAAATGCCTTAAGGACGAAGATTTCTACTATTCAAAGTGACTGCAGAAATAGGAGCTAACTCTTAAAAAGATACCGAGAATCCTGTTCAAGTCATTAAAGGTCACTTTCCAAAGGTTCTACCATGTCCCAACCATATTCGAACCATAGCAGATGGTTTAAAAACTTATTTCAGAAAGAAGTGGGACAGCTTGTGCCCATAATCCCAGCTAGCTACTTGGGAGGCTGAGGCAAAAGGTTCACTTTAAGCCTAGAAATTGAGGGTCAGTCTGTGCAACATAGCAAGCATATATATATCTCCACCATTGTTACATAGTGTCTTTTAATTTAGAAAAACATTCTCTAAAATTAAAAAATATTTTAATTGCTTAAAAAGTAAAAATTTCTTAAACTTTTGATAAGAATTTCAATAGTATACAAAAGAATATACCAATTAACTGTGGAGAGCACAAATTCAAAAGTACTCTCATTTTCCAACAAATACCATGATTTACTTTTAATATGAGAGTCTTCTGGCCAGGGATATAGTTCAGTGGCATGAAAGCCTGCCTGGAAAATGTAAGGTCCTGCGTTCAATTCCTGGTACCAACAAAAGAGAGGGTCTTCTGTTTCACTTAACTCTTTTTGAGCATTTCATGTTTTGTCCAAATCTAATGCCTTAACAATATTCAGTTAGATTAGTAGAGATTATTAATTAGTATCTGAGAGTGGTTATAAGGTTAAATATCATGTTTTCATCAGGATGGTTCCATCTTTGGGCAGACCTGAAAAATCTCATATATACCTCAGAACTGTTTTAACGAGTGTCTCGATGAAACCAACTGAGGTCATTGCCTCTTTTTTTTTTTTTTTAAGGTTCTGGGGACTGAACTCAGGGCCTTTGCACTGAGGTACATCCCCTAGAACTTTTTAAAAATTACTTCTCTTTCTCTTCCTCTTCCTCTTTTTCTTCCTCCCCACCCTATTTTCCTTCCTCCCCGATGCAAAATTGTTCAACTCATGACCCTCCTATCTCAGTCTCCCAGAGTTCTGGGACAACAGGCATGTGCTGCCATGTTTGGCTGGGTGATGACTTTCAATTTCCATACAAGGCACAAAACGTGCTGTGGGAGTTGGGGCTAAAATTCTGGCTTATATACTCTTTTCCTTTATTAACCGTGTTGATATCCTCAACAGTAGCATTAATTGCATTATCTATGCACAACAAAAGTTTATTAGTTTTAATTTTAATTCAACCTTATTTTACATATTTTAATGACAATAAAATTATTTGCCCTTTAAACTGAAAATGTCCATTTGGTTGCTAATGCAAAGAATAGGCAGCATATAATACTTGGTACCACTAGATTGTGTGTGTGTGTGTGTGTGTGTGTGTGTATGTGTTTATATACACTTACCTGTAATTGTTTAGTATTGTAAAGTGGTTTTCAGCCACCTTGACCAACTATTGGTGGATACCTTGCTAATTTACACCAGAACCAAGATTGGAATACAAAGAAAGGGGAAAAAGGGGACCTTGGTCCTACCAGGCAAAGATAATTTGTTATACAGAGATATATTGTTCTCTAGCTACTTGAGAAGGATTTTGATGTGTTAATTTTTCTTTCCTCTTACCTGAGTAAGAGGTCCCACTCTCATCTCCTGTCTCCCAGCCTCCGCTGATCATCTACACAGGTAGCAGAATCACACAGATCTTCAGTGTGACTTGATACAATCACCATTGGGTTTGAGGTACAGGGAAACTGAGGCAGAACAGCTTTACTGGGGGTCTTGAGAGTGATTCATGAGGTGCCTAGGACAAGGATTCCTCTTGCCTGTGAATGGAGCAGTAATATGTGTGGGGCAAAATGAATTTCATAGTCAAATAAGTTTGGGAAAGTTAAAGCCCAAGCTAAGTTAAAGCCAGTTAAGCCATCTTTACTGTGGAAATGCTTAGAACCTTAAATATTGAATGGAAGAAGACAAATCTAACAAAATTGAGACTCTTCAAAGGAAATAAAGTCTATGCATCTCTTTCTAAGAGAATTCACCTGCAAGATCTTTTATTGTTGGAACATCTCACAGGTATGGTGTACCAGAAAGCAGAGTTGGGAAATACTGCTGTAGTTCAGGGTTTCTGTTCCACAGAGGACTGGAAAGGAAAGGAAGTCACCCTGCAGGGTCACAAAGTGTTTGTGAAGAAGCTCTTTCCTCCCTTTTCCTCTCAAACACAAGTCATAGAGCTAAGAGAATCACCCCTAGAAAATGGACAAGACTGCAGGAAAGGAAGGGCAGCATTGTATCTGGGTGCGTGTTTGCTCAAGTTATTTGACCAGCTGACCTTTCCCTGTGCTACCAGAGCAAGGGATAAGAGTGTTGGATGAGCATATGTGGACTTGTCAGACAGGTGGCCGGGAATACTTGCCCTACTTCATTGTAGCCGACGTCTATGGGAAGAGTAATCTCTCTTAAACCCAAGGGTGCATGGGTTGGCAAGGAGAACAGATGACATAAGGGAGCTGGACTCTTGCAGGCACTACCACAGTGGGGGAATGAAGTGGGGCAGATGTCTCAGGAAAGCAACATTATGTCACTGACTGGGGATCAGTGTAAAGATGTGGCCAAGTGTCCTAATGGCACCAGTGCTAGCTCTTTACTGACAGGGTTGACTGGAGCCACATTGTCTACATCATGCCATGAATGATAAGCTCAGAGAGGCGTATTGTTAACAGGAGTCTCAGGTTTCCCACTCTCCGTCCTGCGCTGGACATGGGACAGATCCATGCTGCTCCTTCTACTTGATGACTCTAGACTATGGCACACGTGCCATAGCGGACTGTTTATATCACTGAAAAGTCTAAAAGGTTCACCCTTGCCGCTCTGTTCTCTAGCCAAGGAGGTGGGGGGCAAAGGAGCTTTAAGTCACATTTGCAATGGATATATTCAGATGACCTGGATGGAAGTCGGGCGGGGTGGCCCATACCTATAATCCCAGCACTCTGGAAGGCTGAATAAGGAGGATCACAAGTTCGAGCCTGGCCTGAGTAAGTTAGTAACCTAGCGAAAATCTGTCTCAAAATAAAAAATAAAAAAGACTGGGAATGTAGCTCAGTGGAAAGCCCCTGGATTCAATCCTCAGTTGTAGTAAAAAAATCTGTATGGAATCTAAATAAAATGACAGTGGAATTTAGAGAATTAGTCTCAGAAGTTTCAGGGTCCTCTGTCCAGTGAGAAAGAATTTTCCTCAGAGAAGAAAAGATAAACTGTTTCACAGAGCTGGAAGAAAGCATAGATTTTGAAGCAGAGTCCTTGCTTTGAAATGTTAGTTTCTCCCCTTATTAGGAGAGTGACTTTTAATATGTTAACTTGAGTCTCAGTTACCTCACCTATAAGTGAAGATGATAAGCATGTTAACTCCACACAGTTATTTTAAAGATTGAATGGATTATTGTTTGTAAAGCACTTAGAAGCATGCCTGTCAGGCAGTGAATTTTTGTATGAACTATGGTTAAATGTAATACTTGAGTTTCTTAATAAAATGCTTATACTCAAATGCACAGCTAGGCAAGGTTTGCAGGTGACTGAAACAAACCAGGTCTTACCAAGTTAAGGTCAGAAGTCGTGGGAAGTGGCAAACGGGAGCATCTGTCCCAGATAAAGGGGCCAGGAATGCTCAGCTCCAGCTGATTGCTACTGTGTGCTACAATAAGGTCCAACTATTGCTATGGCTTCTAATTTTTCAGCCTTGAAATTTCCATTTTTATCTGAAATATAATTTTTAAATTTCACAATTAATTAATAATTTAAGAACCACTGTGTGGGACAAATAAAATATAGCCAGGAGCTGAATGTGGCTCATGGGCTCCTAGTTTGCATTTTGTTAGTTACCTGAACTGAGCAGACCCTGATTAAAGCAAAGTGTTAGTACTTAGTGGGATAAATCAAACTGGGAATGGGTTTTGATTATTTTGAAGTTTAAAAAAATGGTCTCTAAGAGTTTCTTTTTAGATAGATGTGCTAGACTGCTTCCTAGGGAATGCTGAAAGTATGCCGTGCCCAGTTTTTAAATGCAGGGACTTACACAGGCACCTGAAGTACTTTGATGTCAAAGCAATATGGCAGAGCAGACCGAAGAATAATTTGTTTTTTAAGAGTTTTTTTTTGGGGGGGGTACTGGGAATTGAACTTAAGACTTTGGGCTTACCAGGCAGACACCATGCTGCTGAGCAATATCACTGACCCTGAAGAATAATTTTATAAAAAGGATATTGGTTAATTATTAATCAGTGGATTTCTGGCAATCTAGTACTAGGCTCTGGAGACATGTCCATTCTGGTTTTGGACTTGTTTTGATCACAAATAAACATGATTTGACCATGTGAACTGATGATCTCATGATCTCATATCCAGGAAAACATTATTTAAAAAAGAATTATAAATAAAGCTTTTCTCTCTCCTTTGTAGTCTCTCAATTTACGCTGGTTTTTTTTTTAATTTGGTATTTGTCATCCTAAAGAAACAAAAATTAACACAGCAGCACAGATTCTACCATTCATCATTATATTGTGCAGTGTCAGTTTTCAATGCAAGCATAGGAGCATTTAAGGACCATACACATAGCTGAGGGACTGAGAGCTTGCCTCATATATGCAGGCCCTGGTTTCAATCCCCAGTATCAAAAAACAAAAAACCAAACCAAACCAAAGCAAAGCAAAAACAAAAAACCAAAAAAGAGCATTTAACTCAAATAGAATCCCAAAGATGATACAATTCATATTTTATGACTTATACATGCATATATATATTTTGTTCCTACCAGAAATAAAATGATACACACATGCACATTCTACAATATGGTTTCTTCCAAGATGCACTTAGGTTTTATTTGCTTTGAGTCTCACTGGACTCCCACCAGAATTTTGTGTATTGCTAATGTATATCAACATTGGTAATGTATATCAATATTGGCAATGTATACCAATAATGTATATATGTTGCTAATATATACTAATGAGGTGGCAAAGAACATGTATATTGTATGTGTATCTGCTCTACTCACACAAGCACCTTATTTCTCCATTGGATTCATTTATAAACAAAAGCTTAAAGATAAAATTATAAATAATATTGAAATAGCAAGAGCAGAGCTTTTCATGCCCATGAAGCCCACACTCTATGACCAACAGAATATGGTGGAGATGGTATTTGACTCTAGGGCTGTATCACAGATGTCACTGTACATCTGATTTCTCAGATTGCTTGCGGTGAGGGAGTGAGTTACCATGGTTTATTTCAAGGATGCTCAAACAGCTCTTTGGAAAGACCCTGCTAGGGAGGAATGGAAGCATTCTGCCAATAGCCAGCACCAGCCTGCCAGCCATGTGAGTGTCTGGCGCTCTGGAAACAGATCTGTGTCACGCTTTGGGATGACTGCAACCCCAGTAAAAATTTTGACTGCAGCATCATGAGAAACTCCAAAGGGCCTCCAAGCTTAACAACTTCTGAATTCCCTATCTATACAACTTGTCAGAGTTAATAATATTTAGTGTTGTTTTTACATCATTAACCTTTGGAGTGATTTGTTGTTTAGCAACAGGAAACTAAAATAATGCTCTGATCCGTATTTTTTAGTAAGCTTTAGTATTTTTTTTTTTGCAGGTCGACGGCTTTTTGTTTTTTATGTGAGTTTCTCATTTGTTTTGTCCAGCTTATTGAGTCATCTATTTTGCTGATATATAAAGAGTTCTTTGTAATCCAAGGAAATTAGCCCTTTGTTGCCTATATGTATTGCATATGTTTTTCACAGTTTACAACTTATTTCTTTTTCTGTTACAGAAGTTTTAAATCTTTGCTGTGGTTAAATTGATCATTTTCCTCTTATACCTTTTAGATTTTGCTCTTAACTTTTTTTTCTTCCCTGGGGATTCCAGGCTCTTTGTACTGAGCTACATCCTCAGCCTATTTTCATTTTTTAAAACAGGGTCTTGCTAAGCTGCTAAATTGGAACTTGAGATCCTCCTGCCCAACATCCCAGAGTGCTGGGATTACAGGCATGTGTTACCAAGTCTGGTGTCATTCCAAATTTACTAAAGGCTTTTCTGAATCTATAGATAGGAAAATGTTCATCCATGACGTACTTTGGTACTTTTCATGGTTTTATTTTTACATTAAAATTTTTGATTTCTTTAGAACTGTTTTGGTAGAGGGGAGAGACAGCTCCACTTACCAGTAGTTAGGCTTAGACAATTTTAACTATTAAACAATCCTCTTCCCACTGATCTGAAATAGTACTTTTATCATATCCCAGGTTCCTGCTTCTCTTTGAGTTATTCCTGTGCTCTATTCTCTTCCACTGACTTGTCTATTCCTGCACTAGTGCTACTCTTGTAGTCCTGAAAATCATGGATATCTTCATGTATTTCATTTTTCTAGAATAATTTTGGAATCACTTTTTAATTTCAAATAAATAAATGAATTCCATGATATTTTTGTTGCACCAAATTTATGAAATTGAGGATCCTTATCAAAGAGTAAATTCAGTTTTTCCACTGGCTCATAATCAATTTATGTTTTTTATAAGAATTTAAGATTATCGTTATTCAGGTGCCATACATTCTTAGATTTATCCCTAAGATTAAATAAAAACTCTGAGGTATAACTGGCATTATGATAAACTGTACATATTTAAGGAATACAATTTAGTAAATGGTAAACTGCACATATTTAAGGTATAAAATTTGATAAGTTTTGACAAATGTGTGTAATCATGCAAGCACCAACACAATCAAGATGACTGACACATCTATAACCTCCAAAAGTTTCCTCATGTCCCACTGTAATCACCATCTTCCAGGGCAGACATGGATCTGCTTTCTGTCTGAATAAATTAGTTTGTATTTTCTAAACTTTCATATAAACAAAATCATACAACATACATTGTTTTTTGGTCTGGCCTCTTTAGCTTAATTGAGATTCATGCATATTGTTCCATGAATATATAGTGCATGTTTCTCACTGCTGAATAGGATTCCTTAAGTATGCTATGACTTGTTTATTTATTTACCTGCTAAAGGACATTAGAGTGGTGTTTTAGTTAGGCTTTCACTGCTATAATGGAACACCCGAGGCAGCCTAACTATTGAAAAAGATGCAGCTCAAGGGCACGGTACTGGCATTGGTTCAGTTTAAGTGATGGTTTTTTTTTTTTGTTGGCAGAGCCCCAGGGTGGCACATGACATCAGACACCAAGAGACAGAAGTTGTGTATATCTGTGTCTGGTTTCTAACTGTCTTATAAAGCCACCAGGATTCAATCACAGAGGGTGGGGTTCCACCATAATCAATCTAATCACTTGTCAAATGCTCCAACTCTAAGCACCATAGTCAGATTAAGTTTCTACTTTCCTAATGCTATTAAGTACTGTGGATTTAACTCCTGTTAAGTTCAGTGGAACAGATGGTATCTAGTTTTTAACAAGTACAAATAAAGCTGCTATGAATACTTGTATTTAAATCTTTATATGAATATACATGTACTTTCTTGTCTCTGTTAAGTAAAAGGAATGAAATGTTTGGGCCCTATGATAACTATGTCTGACTTACCAAGAAACTGTCAAACTATAATGCAAAGTGTCTGCACCATTTTATATCCCATCAGCTATATAAAGGATTGTTTTGGGGTTGGGTGTTTAGCTCAGTGGCACAAGTGCCTGCCTGGCAAGCGTGAGGTCATGAGTTCAATCCCTGGTTCCAAAAAAATAATTGTTTTAGATACCAATTTCTACTTTTATTGAATTATTAAACATGACAGGACTTGATTTTATTCTTTTTTTTTAGAATTTGTGTAAGTTTTCTTTATGGCCTTACAAAAGATTGACTATCGTAAATGTTGTATTGGTAATTGAAAATGTTCACTATGCTCAGGATATAGAATTCAACATTATTGTTTATATAATTCAGACTCTTTATAGGGTTGCTTGTTTTTTTGTCTATTTTATCTATCATGTGCTGAGAGAAACGAATTATAGACTCTTACTGCTATTATGTTTTTCCAATTTCTTATTATTTTCTGGAGTTATGACTTAAATTTTATTTAAAGAGGAAAAATCCCAAACAAAACAAAACAGAATAAAGGGTAGTAACAATACAGAATTCAAAGGAAAAAGGAAAAGAACAACAACAAAAAGCTAAGAAATCATTACTTGATAAATTACATACTGACATCTTGGAAATAGTTGTTCAAATTACAAAATTAAAACATGCAAAGTAGACATTCAAACAGTGAGACTGTTAACAGTTCTGCTCCATGATCTAACAAAAGCAGTAATATGGTCATCCATTTTACACACTTAAAGATACATGCAACTGGGGACCCGAAACTCTCGGACCCATAGAGTGGCCTGGGCTGTTTGGATCGAAAGTCTGCGCAGACCTGCATCTCGGCGCGACTGTTTGGGACTGGTAGGCCC
>PVJX010014421.1:0-37802 GCA_004027295.1 Dolichotis patagonum | reverse complement strand
TTGAATGTAGAGAATTGGAGTTATGTTCAAAGAAATACTTTCCTCATAGCTTAAAGTAGATTATGAATTTTCTTTGACATGGAGTAAAGAACTTGATTTTTTTGGTAAGACCTTTTCTTTTAAATGAAATTAAATAGTTTAATGCTTTTTAAGTTTTTTTTTTTTGGAACCTTTTAAAATTAACTTTTGAGATGTTGGGGCCACAAATGTTAAGATAGATTTGTTAAGGAAAGAAGTAAGTTTGTTCTGTTCTTCTTGCCCCTGTGGTCTTTGAGTACCACATAGAAGTTTAATACAAATTTAAGTGACAGTTTAATATGAATTAAATATTCCATATTACCCAGTGTATGTTTTTGGCAAATTTCTTTATTGTTGGAACGAATGCCTGTGTTAAGTTTAAAGCATTGACGGTGTTTTTATTTTTGTTTTGTTTTTCTGTAGTGGAGATTGAAACCAGGGCCTTCGCACTGAGCTGCGTCCTCCAGGCCTTTTTGACACAGGGTCTTTCTAAGTCCCTAAGTTGCCCAGGCTGGGCTTTGGTCCCTGATCCTCCTGTTTCAGCTTCCCAGAGTGCTCAAGTTACAGGTGTGCACCACCATGCCCAGCTAACATTGACAATTTTTCATTAATAAAAAATTGGTCTAGAGAAATGATCCAAGTTGTGTTTTGGGTTTGGGACTATCAGCGTGTTAATGAGCTGTGGCTTTAAAACTCAAGCTGTTTCTACCAAACCAGCAGGATACATTCGAATTACTCATGTCCCGGCCAACAACCCAAGGGTGAGATCCTGGCTTCAGTACTTTTTAAAGGCCCCAGGCCGGCCTGTGTATAACTGCACCTTACACTGCTGACTTCCATACCACCTTCCCCTGCACTCAGGGTTTCAAACATGGGGAAAACCTGGAAGAGCGATTCAACAGACGCCTATGTTCCTCTACCTTGATTCGCAATTACTAACTTTTTGCCATATTTGCTTTATGACCTGCTCTCTCCCTCTATACTTTCTTTTTGCACAAAGTAAAAGTTTCAGATAGCAAGACTCTACCATTAGAATCATAATGTATCAGTATATATCTCCTGAGAGTAAGGACATTCTCCTACGTAAAACAATATCATTAGCATATCTCAAGACAATTAATAATGACTTGGAATGTTTTTTAATAGTTTACTTCCATTTATTAAGGCATAAGAATCCATATTTTGCAGATTAAATGTAAGTGAAATAAGAAATTCTATAGACTATGAAAATCTAGGAACTTTTGCTAAAGATTTGTTTCTATTCTGTTTGCAAGTAAGGGCACTACTTCCAACATTTTTTGAGGTAAATGCATTTTATTATGGATGATGAAGAGTGTTTCTAGTTCTGACATCTCCTATTTCTATCATCAGGAGAAATACTGATCAAAGTTCATGCCTCAGAGTGGATTAAACTGAGTGAAACTGAGTCGAAAAGCTCAGTTTCAAGCTACACAGTGTTGGTTCTGTCACTTGTTGCAAGGACACAGGGGAAGTTAAATTCTTGTATCAGGATCCTTTCAGAAACTGCCCTCGCGCTCACTGGACTCTTCAGGAAATTTATTATTTCATAATGAATTCCAAGGTAAAGCAGACTCCAGGCTTATCTGTTCTGTAGCTCAGGTTCTTAGCATCTTTCTGTGGGTCCCACTGCTTGTTGGCTTCAGCTTCTGTTTTGGCTCCTGCCTGCAGCTAGTCCACAGTATTTTGAGGAAGTTGGAAATCTCTACAAAGAGGGAGGCTGCCTGTCTTTCTGTCTGATTGGGCATCTCTGCCTACTTCTGGACTGGAACTGTTTTGGATAAGCATTCTGCTCTGGCTGGTTCAGTCCAACCTGTCTCCTCCCTAGAGCTGGGGATGGAGTTCCTTCAGGGAGAGGAGATCTATCTGATCATGCCACCGAGAGTGCTAATTCTTCTCTCAGACTGTTTTCTTTGCTGTAAAATGGAACAGTGATATCTAACTCTGTGGTTGTTCCTGATATCATAAAGGTAACAAAACAGACACAAAGCTGATGTTTAATAAATGCTAATTCCTGTTCTCTCCTTTTCACCTCACAGAAAATCCCTCTTCCTTTGACACTGTCACACTCTGTTGTGTAAGCAAGTGTGAGTTTCGGAAGCCTCTTTCACCTTTTCTCCTTGGTGTCTAGAGCACAGGACCTACTGTGAATATTGAAGATTGAAGTTAGCTCTCACTAACCCTTGGTCTATCTTATTTTTTTCTACATATTTCAGCTTTATACTGTGTTATTCCAAAGCTAGAGAAGGAAAACGTGTCAACAAGGTGTACTTAGATATCAAGATCCAGATCAGCTATGAGCAGAAATCTCATCAGTTTTACTACGTACGATAGAGTTAATATATTTCCCCTCATTAATGTGGTGGTGCACGCTTGGACTCCCAGCACTCAAGGGGCTGAGGCAGGAGGATTGCTGCGAGTTCAAGGCCAGCCTGGGCTACATAGCTAGCCTGTCTCAAAAACAAACAAACGGAAAGAACACCATAACTCATGGAACTGTCAGCGAAATAGGAGGCTGTTTGAAATATATTAGCTAATTAGTCCTGACAGACCAGGTTTTTGGTATTTCATGAAAGTCTAGGCTTACTATGCTAGTTTTGGGTGCTGGTTTCTCCAGAACTTCCTTTCTAAAAAGAGCTGTACTTAGTTTTCCAGCAAGTTTTTTTGGATTATTTGGTCTTGAGTCCTTTCACACACACCACAACACAGTCATCTCCAAAGATGTGTTTTCCACTCTGTGTGAACAGTGGAGGGAGTTTGTCCAGGTGCCCCTTTTTCTAAAGGGGCGAGAAGGGTCAGTGCACTTTCCCCTGTGGCTATTTCTAATCATTCCTGGTACATCTGTGGTGTCCTGCAAAATCATTACACCCAATTATGTGGGAAGATATCTCTGTACCTCTTTTAAAATCTTCTTTCAAAGTGAGGGAATCACTCTTGAAAGAAAACTGAATCTTTCTTGACTCCCCTAAGTAGAATGTGTAATTCCTGCTACCCTCTGTGCCAAGGGAATAGGAGAAGCCTGGAATGTCTGGTCTTGCTCTTAACTCTTGGGGTGCTGAACCTTGGTTTGTTCCTCTTCAGTTGCAGTTTTTTTTTCCACTTTGCCTTTGTATTTAGCACTGGTGAACTATATATTAGTCGTTTAAGCTCTGTGAATGCTAAGAATACTCAGATTTTGAATAGCTTCATCCATTATTCAGAGCTTCTGCTGGCATGACTTGAGTTTCAGCTCTTGGGATGTTTTTAACTGTGTGTTGATCTTTCTTGTGTATCTCAAACAAAGGTCCTATATATGTTCAAGTAGCACAATGAAGAAAAAAAAACTGAACTATATTATTATTTTAAAAAACCAGAAAAGCAACATTGTGACTGTAATTTTACTTGAAAGTCCTAGTTTTGCAGAAGAAGGATGAAGTAGGATTTTTAACTTTTGAAGCTTTGTTTCATTTGGACAAGTCCACCCCCCCCTCCCCCGCATACCTGGGATCGAACTCACGACCTCACACTTGCCAGTCAGGCGCTTATGCCGCTGAGCTAAATCCCCAGCCCTGGACAAGTTTTTAATTTTAGTATCTTGCAGAAAAATTTTGTGGACAACAGTCTCCTTGGTGATAACAAGATATATTATGTAGCCATTTTGGATTTACTGTTATCTTGTTTTGAAATCCTGTATTGGGTTCATTGTTTTATTTTTATTGGTTCTTTTCTGTTCTGTTTCATTTGATTTTACTATGTCTGATGGTATGGGCAGCTATTTTGAAGACAACAAGAAGCATTATGGTAGCTATTGTTGATTTCCTATTGTCTTGTTTTGAAATCTTGTATCACACTGTTTTGTTTTGATTGACTTTATTCTGTTCTATTTTGCTTGGTTTTATTCTCCTTTTAAAAAAAATTCCCTTTGCTGTGTAACAAATTTTTTGCTGTTTAGCTAAGATTTGCTACCAGTGGCTCAGATACTGAAATGAAAAGTGAAATGACTGTTGTTTGCCATCTAATAACCAGATTTGATTTTCATTTCTATTCCCTAGTATTAAAAAAAGAAACAGAAAAAAAAAAAGCGAAAATCAAGATCCAAAAGCATTCAAAGAAACCAAAATTTAATTTCCTAACTAGAATCAGGCCGAGTTTGCCATGATGTGACAGGAATATGTAGGCAATGTTTGTTCATAGCTACACAGTTAATTGTTCTATTGCTGGGATTAATGCTTGGATCAGGTTTTCTTTCTTTCTTAAAATACTCTACCAAGCAGATAAAAACCAGCCAACTCTGAGCAGTTGAACTGACTCAACTTCTTTCTTTCCTCCCTTTTGGGAAATGTTTCAACTGTGTTTCTTGTCCCTGCTTCTTAGTCTATCTGAGAAAATGGGACACAGGTCTAAATGATAGCGACTGGAGAGCAATTTACGAGTCCAGTGTTTATTATCTGCCTCTTATTATAGAAGACTTATGCTCTGATGATAGAGTAATTGCCAGAGCTTTCTCTTTATTTCTCCATTCTGCCGTTTCTGTATTCTGACTTGGAGCTTCTGAGGGCCAAGATCCACCATCTGAAGTGGGATGCAATGGGATCTCGGGGCAAACTGCCCTTGTCCCAGGTCATTTATCACTCCAGTATTTCTCCAAGGGTTTTTTTTTCTAATTGAAAATTACAGCATGACCAATGAAAAATTATTGACCAGCCAAGAAAAATATACACACAATACCTTTAAAAATTGTTTGGAAAGAAAATTATACTCGGAGGGTATGATTTGTTACTATTTCTGAAAGATCCAAATACCCTGGCAAAGTCTGAGGGCCTTGAGTCCATTTTGCCATGGTAAGTATTTTACCAGGATCAAGCATTTCGCTGTTAGGTATGTGGCTGTTCACCTGTGTGCTAAGAGACTGTCACTTTACTGGTCAATTTGAGTTTTGAGACTCATTATGTTTTAAATTTTAAATTAATTAACAGCTGGACAAAAAACAAAGGATGGTTTGAGGATATTACTGGAATAGTATTCTAGTTGAACAACTTAACTGTCAGAAATTGTCTGTAATTTGGCAATGTACCTAGACGTAAGTTGAGTTTTATTGTGTGCCAAACGGTGGATTCATCTTCCCTATGTTACCACGAAAATCTTGGGTATAGGAGCACTTGTGTTTCTCATCACTATTGTGCTCCCCACAACTAATGTCATGTTTACTGAGTGATGAGTGGATTAGATTGGGATGGGTTTTTTTTGTTTGTTTGTACCGGGGATGGAACTCACGACTGTGCTCTTGCAAGGCAGGCGCTTATGCTGCTGAGCTAAATCCCCAGCCCCATTTGGGATGGGTTTAAAAATTTTTTTTTTGTAGTGTTTATGTGTATTGAGAGCAATATGATAAAAAGTGGCACTTTCTTTTAGGGCTAATCGAGGATTAGTAATAGACTTACAAAGGCAACTGGGGGGCTGGGGTTGTAGTTTCGTAGTAGACTACATGCTTGGCATGTGTGTGGTATTATGGGAAGAAAGGAAGGGAAAGGAGGGAGGGAGGAAAGAGGGAAGAAGGAAAAGGAGGCAGGCAGGCATGCAAACGATCACTCTGTTTTCTGTTTTGCACTCACATGATAAAAAAGAAGAAAAGAACAAAGGATTCATGTGGAGATAATGGAGGAATGGTACTTGTTGCCACATTAGTGTTTGTCTGAATAATCGAAATTATTTCTTACTGACAGCTGTTCTGTTGACCTAGGTTTCATGTCTTTAATTGTGATTTTTGTTATTGGCCGTTATATACATAAGTTTTCTTTTTTGGACCGCAGTGCTGTTGTGTTGCTCAGGTTGGCGATGAACTGGGCTCACGTGAGCCTCCTGGCCCAGCCTCTTGAGTAGCCTGGATTATAAGAATGCACTGCTTTGTGTGGCAAAAGTTTTTTCTTTCTTTCTTTTTTTTCTTTTTTTTTAAGAAACAGATTTCCTAAGATGAAGTAGAGGCTATTTTTTTGGTTCCTCTAGTGTTAGTTATTTGTACACTTATAGTTGTAGTCCTGTGAGAACTAATTTAAAGCTTTCTAATTGTTTTTCAGTCTTAAGTTTTTGACATTCTCAAACATTTACTTGGATATACTTTGGAATACTTATCCTTTAATTTCTGAATACAAAATGTGGGTATTATCACAAACTCAGTACACCATTATGTGACAAGGGGGAAAAAAATCGAATTTTTATAACTAGGGAAAGAGATTTTGGTAAAAGTGGTTCTGCCCTGTTCAATTCCTGAGATGGAATGGAGTCTTCTTTTATTAGGTGTGTCTTTGAAGTCGAAATGATTAATGCTTACAGTCACCGATGAGCATTAGTGTAATAAGTTCTTAGAACCCTTTGTGCTCCCAAGGATACCATGTATATAGCAAAATCGTGTGGTGAGCAATGGCTTTGTGACTTTTCTAAGTAACATACCATAGAGTGGGTAATATTTTGGTCTACTGGAGTACAGCAGTTCAACTATAAAGTGTCAAGTAGAAAGTCAGGTACGGGCACAGTCCAGTTATAAATTTTTATACTCCGCACATGTCCAGTTTACACTGTGTGCATTTATGATTGCTGTAAAATGATCCTGTCAATTGAACAGACAGAAAAAGCAATAAAATATAGTCCAAAGAGTCAATTTTGGAACTTTTAAGAAATTTGGATGTATAAAAATATTAAGAAAGAGGTTTACCATCAATTTGGTTTATCTTACCAACTGCTTTGCTTTCTGTAGTTTCATTGTGTTGACCCATTAATTGCAGTCTGGATGTTGAACCCAGGCAGTGCTGAGCTGCACCCCCATCCCTTCTTAAATTTTGAGACAGGGTCTTATGAAATTGCCCAGGCTGGCCTCAAACTTATGATCCTCCTGCCTCACTTTCCCAAGCAGTTGGGGTTAAAGACACGTGGCATCATATCCAGCTTCTACAAAGATTTTTGACACCTTTTCTTAGCATTCAGGTTTTTTTTTTTTTAGACAGTGTGCATCCCAGGCTTGCTTTAAATTTACATAGTCCAGGCCTCAAATTCACAGTGATTCTCCTGCCTCAGTCTCCCAAGTGCTGGGATTACAGGCATGTGCCACCACACCTAGCAGCACTCATGTTAAGGAGGCGTTTAGAATCAGCTCTTCAGGTTTCTTGATATGTTCAGGAATACGTGCCCAGTGTTATTTTCTGGAGCTGATCCTGAAAAATCTGGAGTGGCGCTAATTTTTTTTTTTTTTTCCTGTAGTGTCTAACTTTAAAATGAAAGAAGTGCTAATAACACTTCTGACTTGTTTAGCGTGTTTTCCTCCTCATCTCTCAGAGGAGTTGTCCAGTATCAGGCTGAATCCCCAGACTATGTTTTGTGCTTTTAAAATTCCTGTTGGGAAGTGTTGCATAAAAATTTTCACTTGTTAACTTCTTTTTCCTTATGTTCTCCTAAAAATCAGAAAATATTATTTGCAGCTATTATCCTTACCTTGAGAATAAGGCACGTCTCAGCCAAGTATTTTCCTAGTTTTGTTCTACAGTCAGCCACAGAGCTAAAAACAGAAGTCAGGATTCTTCTTTGGCTTCTTTATTTTATTACTGAGCCAGTTTCTCACTGTGTTAGCCACCATCACGGGACCAGAGCAAACACATTTCCAGGTACCAAAAATTTTCCAGTGCCTCTTCAATGTTCTAGCGCTAGGATTTACACTAGATTTATTGTCTGGAGTAAAGTTTCATTGCCAGTTATAAACATGATCTGCTTCCATATTATTCCTGATCTGACTGCTGTCTCGGGGTGATGGATAGGATAGTTAAAAGGAAGATTATACTGAATGCAATTTCTGTTTTCTTGTTGCCCTCCTAAATGTGATTTAACAGATTGCTTTCTGCCACGAAGTTTCAAGAAAGGGGAAAAGTTAATAAGCTAGACATTTTTCTTTTATAGTAATAAATGTAAAGTGGATTCAGTTAGAGTATGTTAATACTTGGGAATTTCCTGAATTTATAGGTAGAATCAACTCTAACCACTGTTAAGATGACATTGTTCCTATAAGACTTGGTCAGTATATTTGAGTGTATTTTATGTTTTGAATATGTTGTGCCTAGTTTTTTTCCAGTTTGTAGAACCCAAGGATATTACTGTAAAAGCTAGAAGAATTGACTTTTGTTTTCAAGATAGTTTTTAAAAATCAAACTGAGGATACAGTTTCAGAGACTGACAGTTCCTCCTCACTTCGGAGGAGCAAAAGCGAAAGTTGCATTTTGATTAATTTTGCTTAGTTGTCATAGTGAGCAAGTAGAAAAACTCAAAGTGAGTGTGGTGTGCACGCATCTTGCAGCTTTTCTGTTTTAGTGCCCCTGCACGTGAGCAGATGCATGCACACACATGCCACAAATAAAGAGTTCATTCTTGTTCGCACACAGCCAAGGGAGGCTGGCTGGCCACTGTGGTCCTGGGCACAGTGGAAATTGGCGGCCTTCCTTCTCCTCCTATAAACAACAGCCTGACGTCATGCCAGGCAGCGGTGATAGTGGAGCCACTTCAGATACTCTCAATTGGCAGAACTGTGGAAGGTCTGGCTTTGATCACCTTGTATTACACTTGAGGAAATGCAGCGTGGGGAAATTTGTTACTGTCAGAAATATTGGAGTAGTCCTTTAAAGCTCTTTTCAAAATACAGGACTTATCTTTGAATTTTCATATTTAAATCTAACAATAAACCTGCATGATAAAAAAAGAGAATGGTGATTATTCTTTCTTTAGAAATACACTAAGCCAAGTCCAGAAGATGAAAAGTTATTTGATGGTGGAGTGTTTGAAATTGAGGTCTTCCAAGCCCTGTCTTGTCTCTCTTTTCACAATTGTTAAATAACTTCTTTAGAATAGTAATTGTTAATTGTTCTGTTCTGTTACTTCCTCTCCCATCTAAACTGTGTGGGATGATGATTTATGATTTTTTTTTCCAGTCAAGACATCTGTGCATTAAAATCAGATACAGTCGTGCTGCATTTGGGAACTTGCAGACAATGAGGTACCCCACTCCCCAGCCTCCCAGAGCCTTCTGAGATAGCCCAAGTCTATAGTCACCAGCATAATTGGGAAGATTTATTAACAAGATGATCCTGTTGCTTATTTGGCCTCTGAAAGCCACATAAAATTGAGGGAATGAGTGATTGCAATTTTTTGGTATGTTGTTAACTGCAGGAGACAAAACCAACATAAAAGGACTGTTCCATTCATTAGAAATCAGAATTTTATTAGGGGAGGAGAAGAGAGTTAAAGGACCCCTTTAAAATGTAAATGTTTGTCATAAACGTTGTCTTTCTCATGTGCCCACTTCTGTTTATTTTTATGCAGTTACAAACGTGGAAAAAGAATTACCTTCCATGGTTTATATAACTACATTTATCGTTTGGGAGAATTTCAGTTTGTAAGCCGCTCTTGGTTTTCTCTTTGTGACTCCGAGTTTTTCAAGGTGATATTAACAGTAGAAAACGGGACTGGGGTGTACCTCAGTAGTAGACCGCCCACCTGGCATGCATGACACCTGGGTTCAGTGCCCAGTACTGCAAAAAATAAAAACAAAAAGCGAGTAAGTTGCAGAATGTTGAAAGGTGTGAATTATCTACAGAAACTAATGTAGACCTTAATTTTGTGCTAAAAGCCAGCTTACCTGATTTTGATACCTGACAGAAAATGTTCTGAAATCCTATATACTAGCTGGTCACAGTGTCCCACACCTGTAGTACCAGCACTCAGGAAGCCAAGGCAAGGAGATTGCAAATATGAGCCTAGACTAGGCCATGTGACCTGTTTAAAGAATAAATAAATAAAATCTTACATTTTATTTAAGTAAATATAATTTTAAAACAGTTCAGTTATTTTTGCAAAATGCTTTTAAAAATGCACTGTGGGTGGATATGGCGGTCCATGTCTGTAATCCCAGCACTTGGGAGGCTGAGGCAGGAGGAGTGCCACAAGTTCAAGGCCAGCCTGAACTACAAAGCAAGACCACATCTAAAAAACAAAACAAAACAAAACAAAAAAAAACCTCGGTGGCACATAAGAGGCACTCAAAAGCAGACTTTAAAACTGTGATAAGCTTTAGTTAACTATGTTAGCAATTTATATAAACTAAACTAGCCCTACCATGTATCTGTCTGTCTAATCTTTCTTGACTAAAATATATCACCAAAGAAAAAGTGTCTTTTGGGTAAACAAACAAACAAACAAACAAAAACTTAATAACTTCTATCAGACCCAAAAGGCTGTTTATTTTGCATTTGATTTTATGAATTGTAAGAAGCCTTAAAAGATGATTCTACTAGTTTTTTTAAATTAAGCAGGCTGTAGGAATAGATGCAGGGTGCATACAACCTGCTCAAACAAAGAAAGCAAGCAGTGGCCTTTCTTCTCACCATCTTTCACTTCTTTTTGTGAGTGACAGAGAATAAGGAGCAAGTAACAGCTGCCAGCCAAAGCCTCTCACTTGTGTTCTGCGGCGAAAGTCTCAAAGTCCAGGGCGGCCGCGCAGTGCATTGTGTGGCCGGCTCTGCGGAGGCCGCGGGGTGCAGAGGCCGCGGTGCCGCGCCGCGCAGTGCAGCCGGAATGCGAGTGCAGCTCCCCTCCCCCAGGGAGCCCCACTCGCCGCCTCCGGGGATGGCAGCGAGAGAGCCGCCCCAGCCAGCTTTTAAGATTTTTATTTTTTAAATAAAAGGATTCTCCAAGTTTTCCCAGCTTATCGTTTTCCAGCAGTAGACTTTCTAAGCCCTGCATGAGGTTGTTTATAATTGTAAACAAATAGTAGTAAGGCAGAGGCCAGATGTTAGATAAGTGAAGTCAGCGCCAAGCTGAGCTCAGAGGTCACACTTCAGTCCAGCCCGCAGCAGATAGGGTGAGAGCAGAAAACAAAGCAGAACTTTAATTTTTTCATGAACGCATTAGGTTTAAAAGGCTTGTTTGTTGAAAGGTATCATTTTGGCAGGATTGTTACAAATAATACAACTTAAATTTGTATGGTGGATTGCAGACCAGCTGACTGGCTTTCTTTTTCCTTCCCTCTTCCCTTCCCTTCTCTTTCCTTCTCGTGTTTTCCTGTCATGGCCTGGGAATTGGAGCCAGGGGTCCTGCATTGTAGACAAGCATTCTTTTACTGAGCCATAATCACCAGCCCTTAAAACATTTTTAGCTTGAGGCAGGGTCTCACTAAGTTGCCCCACATTAGCTTTGGAGTTGCGATCCTCCTGTCTCAGCCTCTCCAGTTGCTGGGTTGGCTGGCATGTAGCGCTCGCTGCACCTGGCTTGCCTTGCGGTTTTCAAATGCTCTCATGAACATTTTTGCTATTCAACACCCAACAGCTGCCACCACCTTGCGAAGTATTATCTTTCCCATTCTATAAATGAAAAAAATCAGAATTCTGGAGTTTATGACTTGCTACAGGTTCAGCTAGTATGCAGTGGGATGTTCTGGTCCAGCATTCCCTTTGCTGCACGAGGAACAAGCAATGTGACGTCATCGAGCTGTCTGGCCTTACCTTTCACTCTCGTATTTCTGCAGAAAACCATAATCCAAATACCCAACTTTTATTTTTTATTTTTTTTTTGGTACCGGGGATCGAACTCACGACCTCGCACTTGCAAAGCAGGCACTTAAGCCACTGAGCTAAATCCCCAGCCCTAAATACCCAACTTTTAGTGACCATGTCATGTTGCTTATAGTAAGAACATACGCATCACCCAAACGCAGCAGCGGCTGCTGCTTCCTTCTTCCTTACTTCTTTTTCCTTCTTTCTCCTTTCTTTGTAGGGAGGGGTATCAAACTCATGACCTCCCATTTGCCAGGCAGGTATTATACTGCTGAGCCATATCCCTGGCAAAAAGCAACTTCTTTTTCCTTAAGCCTTAACAATGGAATAAAAGAAGAGCCTTGCTACTTAGAATCAGTGGTAGTTCAGAAGGAACCATGCAGACCATTGAGTTGTTCCCCTCCTCCTTTGGAACGTTTAGATACGTGTAAGGCTCACGTTCATCACAGGGAATTTGTGCCTGTACTTGATCTATCTTGCTGCTTCTTTTTTCCCACTCTCCTCCCTTCAACCTCCCTTCTCTTGTTAGTTTGTTTACAAAAGCTTTGTTTTCAATGTTTTCCTTCTGTTTTTTTTTTTCTTGTCCCTTCTTTCCTTTACCCTTCCCCTCCCTTGTTCCCCTTCTCATTTGAACATTTTCTTCCCATTTCTTAATATGTATTATACACCGTGGTCTTTATTGACATGGTCTCTCACACCATAGAAACCATGTGATATTTGAAGACGTGTCCAATTTATTTCCCTTCAGAGTAGAGACTGTTGAGTTTTGAGGTGTGTTTACAGTGCTGGTGATCACATCCTCAGCCCTCCCTTTCTTTTAAAAAGTTTTCTTAGTTTCAGATAGGGCCTTGCCAAATTACCCAGGCTGGGCCCAACTGTGCACTCTTCCTGCCTCAGCCTCTTAGATGACAGTACTGAGATTACAGGTATGTGCCACTGTGCTTGACTTGGGACCCCTGAGTTTAATATACATTTTAAAATCCAGACTAAAGCCCTTCGTATAGAAAGTGAAACTTCAGTTACTTGCAGAGACCAGGGCTTCCTCAGATAGTATGACCAGTAGAGTGCTTTTTCTTTTAAAAGTTACATCAGTCAACAGAGGCTGCAGTTCTTGTACCAGGAGCTAATTTGACTTAAGCTTCTAGCAGGCATTTCTGAGAATCTACCCTGTGCAAATACTGTGCAGAGGAAGCTAAGACCTGATGAAGAGACTTGATCCAGGGGAAAGTGCACCCAGAGCTGTGTTCAGCCATTTAAAGGTTCAGAGAACCAGGGAGGTGGTCTAGTGGTAGATCACTTGGCTAGCATGTACAAGATTTTGGGTTCAGTCCTCAGTACTGCAAATAGATAGATTGCTGACTGACTCAGAATGTCATCAGTATCCCATTTGTGGTCTCTGTCTTCAGGAAACACTAGTGAAAAAACCCTTTCTTATATGTTCTTATATGACTTCCTATTTGTGTGAAAAGTGACAACTGTGAGCACTTTGGAACTTTAGAATAATGCCACCCATCCCTCAGAAGCTGAAGTAAAAAGATCAAAAGCAAATTGAAGCTGGCCATACTGATGCACACATGTAATCCCAGCCAGCACTTGAGAGGCTGAGGCAGGAAGGTTGCATGTTTAAGGTCAGCCTGGGCTATATATGGAAATCTTGTCTCAAGTTTTTAAAAAAGCAAATCAAATTGTGATTGTTAGCACCAAGTTTTTCTTCAGCTGTTGTTTCTAGAATTTTCAACTGAGAAAATCATGTATGCCTTGTTATCAAAGTTCTGCTAGTAACATTTTGCTCTGTGGAGTATGTTTTCAAAGAGCTGATGGCGAGCAAACCCATGTGTCATGGTCTTACATGAGAGAATTGATCAGTTGAGAACCTGGCAAGCTTTCCTGGTTGTTCTCTAATAATGTGGGCAGTTTCCAAAGTAAGAAGGATGAAAAGACAATGCAGACCTGGTTAGAATAATTACAGGTTCCGTTATATGTAAGGTCGCTTTGCCCACACACAGCTCATGGAATGCCTCACAGACTTTATCTATATCAGAGGTAAACTTGTCTTTTTTCAGTCGTTGCTACCAAAGCTATAAACTACACTGTATTAATGTGCCAATTGGTGCAGTATTCTGCATGACATATTCAAGACAGAGTCACTTGGATTGTAAATTTCAAGGACAAACTGTCTTTCAGTAAAGCAAGTATGGGAAGAAACTTACATTCTTAGAGGGAAAGAAGTTTCTCTTTAAAAAGCTGCATTCAATTTCCTATTCTCTGGGCTTACAGTGTACTCACTTGTGTCAGTTCCAGTTTTTGGTTTTCAGCCAGCTTTCTCATTTTTTCATATTTCTCTGCCTCTGAGTCCTTGAACCACACTCAGTAAAACTTGGTTATAATCAGGTAAGCCAGCCCTTACCCTGTTCTCTTTGGCTTAGGAACTCTGTAGGATGATTTGGGGTTAGCCTTAAAAAATAAACAGGACACCTGTCAACAAAGGTCTGTGCTGTGCCATTTTACCATTATGTGTCTCACAGCTTCAAATCAGGCCAAAGACAGAGCAAAATACTATAAATGGTACCATACGTGAACTCTGCTAAAGGCTTTGCAGGTTTCATCTCTACTTACCATGTTTACTCAAAAATGTCTCCTGTTTCATTATAGTAGTGAAAACAAGTTGAAATTCAATAATAAATTTCTACATATGTAATGTTTATGGATTATGTCGATTTTCTCTCTTATAGGATAACTGGAGTAGGTTTTAGGGCAAAAACGTGTTTGTTATTCATGAAAGTTGAAATCTTCAATTTGTTACTTCAGCTTCTAAGACTGTAGGAAGACCCATCACGTAGCTCTTTGATGGAAAGCTCCAGAAACCTATCGAAGTAACTTAGGAGAAAACGAGACACATTGTTTACAGTATCTAAGAACAACTTGGGCCATCATCCTATGGGAACGGCAGGATGCAGCTGGCCTCAGCATGGCTCCTACCTCTGTCCCTGCCTGCAGACCTGTTTCGTCCCCTCTTGTGGCAGCCCACTTCTCCCTGTGGCTGGAAAAACATGGCCACCAGCAGTGATCAATAGCTTCTGACACTGAAGCATGCTCTGAGTGCCAATAAAAAAAAATCATAAGCAAGGAACTCATGACCAGCATGGGTCAGGCGTCCATCCCTGGGTCACTCATCAGGGACCAGGGAGTGGGGATCACATAGAAACATGGGAGATGTGTTTACCGCCAAACAGCCGAAAGTGCGTGGGTGTTTCCTAGGGATGAGGGAGGGTCCCGGGAGGAAAATCCCCCAGTATGTATGTCCACACCAGCGTGTCAGACTTCAGTGTCTTTCAGATGTTTGGCAAGACACCCATAATAAAAAATGCATTTTTCAGTGAGGCAGGCTTACACACACAGTTTTAATTGAAAAAAAATTTTTTGTGAAACAATACACTCACTGTGTTCAAAGTATTCTGACATTTTCTTTTTATATTCTATTATGCCTCGTTTTCGGATAATGCTAATTGTAACCTATCTCATTGATTTCATGACTCATTAATGGATAATGATTCTACACCTTGAAAAATACTGTGCTAGACATTAAAAGTAGCAGCTAAATTTATGTTCAACAAGGTTTTGGGCTTGGATATTTATAGAATCTTACTGAAGAAATAACTTCTATTCTAGAGGGATGCTAGGTTTCAGAGGGTGGCAAAATGTGTGCCCTTTCCAGTTTCCTTAGTACATGGAGTATTCTGGTAGGAGTTCCCAGCCCTTTAAAAAGTCAGGTAAGTGAGGCGAGAGCCACAAAGTAGCGGTTGTGCTCCCCTCAGTTTTGGATTTACCTTGGGCTGAGAAATACTGAAATCCTATGGACCTAGAAAATTTTCCAATATGTTTTCAGTTCCTTCTTAAAACAAAACCTTGGCATAGCTGTCTTGAAAGCATGTTTATGGTAGCAGGAAAAGCAGCTTTCCTGATCACCGTAAGGCTGTGAGCGGTTGGCTGGTGGCTGCCTGTTCACAGACAGGAAAGTGAAGGTCTCTGGCTTTTTATCTTCTGTTGGGACATTTGAATCTGTAGCCTTCCATCTCCTCCACTGCACTGAAAGATTCAGATGGAAACTTAACAGCTGTGGCTTCTGGGTGAGACATGGAAACGCAGAGAGGAGAGGCAGCATTCCTTACTGCTGACTCTCAAAGTCTACTGACACCCTAAATAAATGATGAACGTGTCCTGATGTTGATCGCGCAAAGCAATGAAGCTTTTACAAGTATATTTGGAGAATATGGTTAAGAATAGGGAGTGATTTCACAAATAAAACAAAAAGTATTGACCCCAAGTTAAAGATGGGTGCATGTAACTTTTTTTTTTTCTTTTAAAGAGGGGACTGTTTTGAGACAAGATCTTCCAGGATGGCCTTGAACTTGCCATCCTCTAAGGCTAGGGCTAACTGCTTAACTGGGGTTAAAAGCTTAACTGCTGCTGCTGCTGTTGAACTGTTCAAGACAGAACGGGAAAAGTATTTAGAACACGTCTCACAGACAGAAAGCTCATAGTAAGAATATATGAGCCGGGGCTGGGGATTTAGCTCAGTGGCACAAGCACCTGCCTGGCAAGTGTTAGGTCTTGAGTTCAATCCCTAGTACCAAAAAAAAAAAAAGAATATATGAGCCGCTAGGCAGGGAGGGGGTGTAAACTGGTGCTACTGTGTGAAGAAAAAGTTGGCAGTGTTTATAGTAAGGTGGAGAGAAGATGACCTGTGATCCAGGAGTTTCTGCCTGTCTCAACTGACATTTGGTCTTCACATTTTTAAACATATTGACAGCCTCAAAGCACTTGTATTAATGTGGATTGCATTTATTGTTGTTTACTTTATTAGAAATAGAAAAAAATTAAGACTGTTTTCATCTAAAAAACCATTGCATATTAACATAAGCAACATTTTGTTTTGTTTCAATTTTTATTTTCCTTTTTGTATGGGAGTTGGAAACTAGGCCTCATGCGGCTATATCAAACATTTCACCGCTGAGGTATATCTCCAGCCTGAATAACATGTCTTGAAAAATAACTGAACTTTACCAAAACATGACAATGCTGCTGGAGCCATATTGACTGTTTGTGAATCTGTTTAATGTCTGCCTTAATAGGAGACAGATGGATATTCCTGTCTGCTTTTGCATTTGAGCAGTTACGATGGGTGTTAGTTGAAGTATATAATGAAAACGTAGAGCTACCCATAGTGGGGCACAGTTGTAATTCCAGCTATTTCAGAGGCTGAGGCAGGAGAATCTCAAAATTTAAAAGGGTCAGAGATGTAGCTCTGTTGTAGGATGCTTGTGTAGTATGTGCAAGGGCCTGGGCTCCATCCTTGGTACTGGGGGAGGGAAGGGAGATGTGGCTTTGTACAGATATGTAGTCAAAAAAGTGGAGAAAAGAGGAGTATTCTAATAAACTTTTCAAATAATTGTGAATATTCTTTTTTAATATTCTACTAAAACTTGACAAATGGTGCTTTGAAAGGCTGTGGCAGTGTGAAACTGAAACCATGTCAATAAACTTTATTTGTTACCTTAAATGTGGTTTATTTTGCATGTAGGATAGGTTTTTACTCATGCAAGATTGAGGAATATCATACATTGATTATTTGGAAAATTCAGGTTTGCTTAGTTACAGTGATCTTTCCATGGTTAATATCTTTCATTATACAGTATTAAAATATCATATTCTTTAACTTCACCACTGATTGTATCAGAAAAAAATTTTAGTACAGTGTTGGGAAGCTGTCCAGCTCCTAGTGGCAGATACAAGTTTTCCAAAATTGTGATTTTCACTTGAAAGCCCAAATTTTATTGCTGGAACCAAAGCTGGGTTAGGCTTGCTGTCTGCCAGATCCTCAAGTCTGAGTAACTATGGTTTGCTTGATGGTTGTGCCTTCAAGCAGAGATGGCAATAAAAACTGCTGTCTGTGTTCAGAGACAACCAAAACAAAACAATCAGATCCCTTAGGTACTGTCCTTCCAGGCGCCCCACAGACCTCCGTGGCTCGTGGGCTGTTCCTTTTTGTTACACCGAATAGTAAAGATGCATACATATACCAGAGGGGAGAGAATTTACAGATGTAATAATTCTCTTGCCACATCCAGGACTTTCTTTTAAATTTAGGATTGAATCCAGGGTCTTTGCCCTGGGCTCTTTTTGTTTGTTTTGTTTTGTTTTTTAATTTTGATACAGAGTCTCAAATTGTTCAGGTTGCACAGCCTGGGCTTGCACTTGTGACCCTCTTGCTTCAGCCTCCCATATTTGGGGTTACAGGTGTGCACCATGACAACAGACACGCAGGAAATTTTCAGATGACGCTAGCGTGCTTTCTTTAGCTGTGGTGAGGGATGCAACTACTATGAATACGCTTTGATGTTTTCCTTACCTTTGGTACCAGTAGTTCTACCCACACAAATGTCAACTTGAAAAAGGCAAATGATACCTTAGAATTATTATGAAATTAGTTTTGACCTTGTGAATTGTGTGAAAGGACCTGAGATCCTCAGGGCTCCTGTGTACCCCTCAGACCCCACTTTGAGGATGGGTGAACACACACAGCTGTGGTACACCTGGATCCGTGAGGCGGTGGGGCGGGGAGCAGGTGTATGAGCAAGTCTAGGGACATGGCTGGAGGGGCTTGCGTGACACTGGTAGTGTTCTGTGTCTTCACCTATGTAGAGATATTTGTTCTAGAACATGTAAATCTGTCCATTTACATTTATGCACTTTTCTAAAAGTCCATTATCCTTTTTAAGTTTTTAGAAATTAATTTTTCCATAAGGCCTGAGCTTAGTTTTTCATCTGCACTGTTGGCATTTTTGATTTAGTACAACAAAAAGGGCGTTGAGCAGGAGAGAGGTGTGTCTGCTATGTCCCTCTTCTTGCTGTATGCACACTTCAATTGTGACTCTTTTGTGCCTTGGGGCTGTGGATCCTTTGGTTGAATTCAAGAGCTCTCATGTACATTTTTCACTCTCATAGTTACTGATTTGACTAACGATACTTTTTTTTAAATCTAAAACTTCATGTAGTGCTCAGTTATTTTGAGACTCAGAAACCTTATCGTAGAAGCTGTCTCCACACCATTATTTTCTGGAAGAGGAAGAAAATGAAGAGACGCTTCAGTAAGAACACAAGGTGGTGAATAAAATAATTTCTAACTTCCTTTCATAACTTTGCTATTATTAAAGCATCAGACACTGTCGGGTTGATAAATAAGACATAATAAGTTTTGGCATAACTCTTTATCTTATAGTCATGTTCTTTAGAATTTTAGAAAACTTTGTCTCATTTTAGCG
Source organism: Dolichotis patagonum (assembly GCA_004027295.1). Taxonomy (NCBI): domain Eukaryota; kingdom Metazoa; phylum Chordata; class Mammalia; order Rodentia; family Caviidae; genus Dolichotis; species Dolichotis patagonum. The sequence goes on along the minus strand of PVJX010014421.1, from coordinate 18,883 downwards.
GTAGAATCCTGAAGTAAGCATAAAGGCACAGATAATTCCATCTTACAGATAAGACTTAGGCACAGAAAAGATCAGTGACTTACATGTAACTAATTTAGTAGCAAAGCTAGTACTAGTGTAGATTTACTGACTGAGAGGATTTGCTTTTCTCCCAAAACTAGTTTGATTGTAAGCAGTTCAAGGTCATTGTGAGAATAGGGACGTTTTTCTCCTTGTCTCTTCCCCTTCTGGTCAGGAACATCCCCATGTTCTCCATGTGCCCCAGTGTCATGCACTGTGCTTCCTTAGGTTCTGAGATTTGGAATGAGAATGTTTAGAAAATCAGAGAAATGGAATTAATTTCAGTTTCCTCAGCCAGAGACTGGGTCCCCGGAAGTGTGTGTTCTGTGCTCCTAAGCGTAACCTTCCACGTGGATGTAGGGGCGTGAGCAGGAGGAGTGTGTTTTGTTTATCACCTGTCAGAATGACTGGGGATTGAGGAGTCGGGCTGCAAATGAAAACAGATTTGATGTCCAAATAGGCCTGGTGTCTTGTTGTTAATCAGTGGCTCACTGGTTCTTAACCAGTGGGGTTTGTTTGTGTAAGAATGTACACGCTCAAAGGAAAGAATTCTTCCACCATGGTTTTGACAGGTCGGCACACGTTGCCGCAGCCCCATGGTTACGTAGAGCGGCGTCCTCCTCAAGCTCACTCACGTAAATGGGTGTGTAGTCCTCACAAGCTGGCCAAGAATCTGGCAACAGAGCAAGGAAATTAGAAAATGAGATCTTTTATAGTTTTTCCTTGCTAATGTCTTTTTTTGCTCCCTTTTAAAAGTAAGATTTACCTTTGTTAAATGATAGCATCCCTAAATAAATGAAAGCATTTTTGGATATTATAGGCCTAGTATTTCACAATCAGGTCCAGATTCAGTGAATACTTTTCTCATTAAACCCTGCCAGGGTATTATTTGTAAACATAAGGTCTTAATCCAAGTGTTTCACAAGCGAAATATAACAGAAATCTAATAAATGAATCCGCTAATTGCGCTTTTCCTGATGCATTTCAAATAGGGCAGTCTCTAATTATAAGCAACCCCTACGTACAAATGGCTGCTGCTCTTGCCCCAGTTTCCCCTTCTAACCAGACCCAGATGCTGCCATCACAGAAGGCATTGGCAGGGCTCACAAAAGCAGTGTCGAAGTGGAAGAATGAGGAAGGAAAGTTACAGAAACAGTCACTGAGGCAGACCTTGGAAACAGAGCCATTTGGTACTACTGTGGTTCTTCCCTATCATCTTGCCTGCTACCAGAGTTCTTTTTCTTCTCTATTCTTGTCATATACAAGTCAACAGAGTAACAAGTCTGAGGTAACTTGCATCTTTGTTGACATGTTGCACAGAAGTTGTGCCGCATAGCATGAGCTTGGGAGCCTGATACTTTGCACTTGGAATTGGCGTTATCACTTTCCAGATGTGTGACTTTTGCTCAGGTTGCCTTACTTCTCTTATCAAGTCTGTTTCATCTTCTGTGAGTGAGGATAACTATACCTACCTCCCAGGATTGGCCTAAGGATAAGATGAAGACCTCTGCAGGTATAGTACACGTGATCCCATATTTGGGACATAGCAAGCTCTCTGCAGACAAGAGCTTTTACTGTAGACTAAGACTAACTTGCACACAGTGTAAGTTATTTTTATTACACATTTTATTCAACTATTTAATTGAACTCTGTGGACATTTTGAGAGGCAGAGCAGAACAGTAAGTAACTTTTAACATAGAGATGCTAGGGGAAGGTTAGTCCAAAGTGGGAGATTTAGAGCATTGTTGGAAACTGAGAAGTGGGGAAGGGAGTTCTAAGTGTGGGAGTAGGTGGACTCTGCCCGCAGTGGACTGTGCTCATTGTTGCTTGGACTGAGACTGTTAATTAATACGGTATCTGCCGTCTGACTATACATTCAGGTGCCTGAAGAGCTTATAAAAAAATTAAAATAAAACACCGAGCCTGGGCCCTGCCTAGCGCATCAAATCTGACTCTCTTGGAGTAAATAAAACTCAGGAGCATCAGAGTTGGATGCTTAGGAGCAGTGTAAGGACACTTGTGAAGGCCAGCCTGGAGCTCTACCCTTTATGATCTCTAAAAGTGGGAACTACACACACACACACACACACACACACACACACACATTCCACATGTGTGCAGTCTTACCTTCACAGAAACTTAGTCCTTCATTGATTCAGCAGTCATGAGAAGTATGGAAGGGTTGCTGTTGTTAACAGGTTTAAGATGGAAAGAGACTTACTCACAAGTAACTACGAAATTTCCAGGATATCATGAATGGCAAGGAGAGGTGTGTTGTGGTTTAGGTCTAAAATGGTCCCCCAAATTCTCATGTTCAGAGTGGAGCCTGCTCAGTGTTCAGAAGGGCCACTGGGGGAGCGACCTTGCACGTCCTGGTTCCTTCCTGGTTCCTCCTTTCTCTTTGTGCTTCCCAGCTGTCAGAGTGAGCACCTCTCTTCTGCCATACCCTTCTGCTACACTGTTTCTGCCTTGAAGCCAACCACCCACCCATGGACGCAATCCTCTGAAAACTGTGAGCCAGAATAAGTCTTTTTTTTTTTTCTTTATGTTGCAGATGTCAGGCATTTTGTACAAGGGAAAGGAAAATTGACTAATACGTGATGTAAATTAGGATGACAGTTCAGAGGAAGGACACAGTATTTCATTATTACTACCTGGGAGGGCTTTCTGAAGGAAGTGCTATTTGAAATGGATCTTAAAGAACAGGTAGAACTAGATTTTAAAGAATAGATGTTGTGGTTGCATACCTTTAATCCCAGCTTTCTAGGAGGCTAAGGAAGGAGAATTAAAAATTCAAGACCAGATTGGGCAATTTCATAAGACCCTGTTTCAGAAAACTAAAAAAAGGGCTGAGGCTATAGCTGACTGTGAAGGCCCTGGGTTCAATCCCCAGCCCCATAAACAAAATGAAAACAAAAAGTGGGATCAGGGGTGATGAGAATGAAGAAGGGGCAGGCATTCCAGAGACAGAGAATGCTGTGAGGAGAGACTTGGAGAAAGCATATATAGGGAGTAATGACTGGTTTTGGGTGGTTTTAAATTGAAAAGGGAAACTGAAGATGGACCAGATGAGGAAAGACTTGAGGTTAATGCTAAGGTACTTACTTGATGAGTTAATGCAGGTACTGAAAAGGAAGATGATGTGGTGAGAGCGCTTTCAGAAAGCTGAATCTGATGGTAAACAGAGGGCTAAAGGTGGACCTGCTTTTATGGACATAGGTCTCCCCTGAAGAAAGATTCTGTGTGAAGGAATGAGGAGCCAATGAACACAGTAGTGGTGGCTAGCTGACAGGGAGAGAATGAAATAGAGGAACCACTGGTCAGAAGAGAGGAAGTCTTTCTTGTACTAAGCCCACCGTGGCCCAGTATGTACGTGTTGTTCTACAAGATCTATGTTGGCCCAACAGAAATCCCTGTTCGTGACTCCTAGAGAAACAGAGGCATGGAAAAGACTGGAAACTATCCTTTGAGTCTAGAAAATTGGAAAAAAATCATTCAAGATAAAGTGTTTCCATTGCAATCTGCTCATAACTGTTGATTCCTCCTAGATTATGTCTAGAAACCTGACAGTCAAGACATCCCTGGACAATCCAGCTCTTACTTCCCCAAATCTCACTGTCCCCTTAGCAGGTATTCTTTACCTCATGGCCAAGATAAAAGGGACAGTGTTTCAGTTTAAGAGCAGTAAGAAGTACTTTCTTTCTGAAATAGGAAGAGTTTTGTCATAAGCCAATCCATGCAGCTGTGAAACTCACATGCAGGATGTCGGGCAAGAGTATGGGTGTGAATTTGGCTGGTTAACCCTGGACTCAAGAGTCATGCGAAGGGATAGAAATTTATGTTATTTGTCTTTAATATAAATGTTAAGAATCAGACTTAATATTGTATTTGTGCTGCCTTAGAAATAAGACTAATTAGGCAGAAGCTTATGTGGTAGCTGCTATAATCAGTGAGGTTAAGGAGTAGGGAGGTAGATTTCCTTTAGGAAGTTTCCTCTGCTTTAAGAAAGAATTTGAAGAACTGATATAAAGACAATGAAAACACAATAGAACATTAAACGTTTTTAATTTTAAGGAAGACATACAATCACAACTGTCAAACTACTTTTTAAAAATTTTTGCCATTTGCTTTATTTCATGTATGCATGTTTTTACATAGGTATAAATAATACCCGTACAGTGTTGCATCCTGGAATATGCACTTAGAATACAAAAATCATTTTTCTTTATTTCCGTATTCTATAATAGGCATTTAATATATTCTATGATGTTTATAAATCAGAATTTATGAAGCAGTTCTTTATTGTCGGATTATTACATTGTTGCTTTCATATCCTAGAGAAATGCTGCATTTTTATCTTCTACATTTGCCTTTTAGTATGTTACTCAGTTACTTCTCTTGAGTAGATCCCAGGAGTGGATTTACTAAGTTAAAAGTTTCTAAGAATTGTATGGGGCTTGTTATGCTTTCTTTCTGAAAGTAAATACTTTATGTTTTTAGTGTTCTAATGATAATAAACCTAGAAACTAGGAAACTTTCTCATTTTACCACGATTTTGATTTTGGTTTTTAAATCTCAAATTGATGGGCCAGGGATATAACTCAGAAGCATAGCACCTGCCTGGCAAGCCCAAGGTCCTGAGTTCAATTCCTGGTACAAACAAGCAAAAAAACTCAAATTGACAAAAACTATTATTCCCTTAAATTTATTATCTCATAAATGTATCTACATCTATAATTTAAGTGAAAGATAAATTTAACTTATTAACTTATAGTTATCTAAAAATTATAGCACTTATTATATATTTTTTAAAACCCACACATTATCTTCTCTTTTCTTTAGTATTTCCTGAAAGTTTATACCACTAGTTATAATTTCTCTTTTCTTCATCATACACTTGGCAAATTCAGTCATATTTACATATTTAGTATATCTCAAACTTTACAAAATTTGATGCTTGTGCATATTCATGTATGTTACTTTATAAAAGGTACAGTCCAAGTTTTACTTGAGTTTGTATGTATAGAACTGGAGTATTAAAGTACATTTTTCTCTAAGCTGCAGGTCAGTTTGTACTCAGGTGAGCCTTTTCTAAGGACTTATTTTCTGTGTGTCTGATACATAGCTTTGTTAAGGCTAAAATAAGCTTGTGGCCTAGAATAGTCTTCCAGCCAGTTGCTCTCTGCCATACTTTCCTTTCCCCTCTAGTCCATCCTATTCATTATTCTCAGATTAATTTTCCTAAAACACCACTTACTGAAAAACCTCACTGGCAAACCTTAATTGACTTCTCATTTCTAGATGAATTGAGCATAAACGTCACTTTAGCATTTAAGACCTATGACACGACATGCCATTACTGGCTTTCAAGAGCCACTGGCAAGGACATCAGTGTCTCTCTGCTCCTCCCTGAGATTTACCTGGCTAGAAACATCTAGGGGAGGGCACTCTGAAATCTTGCCCTGCAGTTTGAAGTTCCTCAGGTGAAGCACCACTGGCCAGGGGTGATGAGCTTGGCTCTGGAAATAGGGAAACATAGCTTACAAGTTGGCTTGGATGCTAGTGCAGGCTCACTATGCTGAGGCTTCTTGTGTCTATAAAATAAGGTCAAAAGAGTGTCTGGTGAGGATAGCTTCAGTTTTGTGTACAACAAGAATTAGTACAAGGTAAGCACTAAACAGATGTCTGCTGCTGTCGCGTTGTAGTGTTAGTCTTAGTAATATCACAGGCTTTATTTTCAGGCAGATGGGGGCTCAAGTCACAACCCTGTTCCTCCTCTCTCTAACCCTTACCCAAACTGCCTAGTTCTCTGACCTTCATCTACAAATAGAGCTAATAATAGGGTTACCTTATTTGATAAAAGAAGTAATTATTAGCACTTTGGTACATAGTAGGCATAAAATCGTAGCAGTGTTTTAGTACATGCCAGGCACTGTTCTAAGCACTTTATGTTCTACTTAAAATTCCCATCAAGACTGTGAAGTGGTACCACTAATACTATTTTACAGAGGAAGTAACTCAGACAAAGAGACCTTAAATAATTTGCTCCAGGTCACACAGCCAAAAGCCGTGGATTTTTGGTCTCAGTCCTCAGACGCCGGGGGAGTCTTACTCACCATGCTCTGTGGCTTCTCATTATTGTACAGTATTGCAGTTAGTGACCCCTTTTATTTCCCCATTACCATTCCTGCGAACATTAGCTCCCTTGAGACTGTGGGTAAGTCTTTGTATTCCCAACAGCACCTAGCAAGGACTTCTTACGTAGAAGAACTTTGCACGTAAGAAACATGTCCATTTCTGACATCTGGTCACAAGTGACTGCATACTGTTGGCTTTCCCCTTGTAGCCAGCTGTCTGCCGGCAAATCATCTTGCTGCTTCAAATGGAGGACATAGATTTGCCCACCTCGTTGCTTTCAGGAGCTTCTTCCTTTGAGCTTCAAAAGTTTGTGTCCTCCAAAAAAAAAAAGTTTGTGTCCCCAGGAGGGGAGAAGGGAGGAACCTTTGGGGCTTCTGGAAACAATCTGTGGGGCTGTGGTGGACTAGGCCAGGCCAGGCCAGGTAAGAGCTGGATCAGGGACAGCAGGCTTAGCTCCCATCCACGTGAGCTGTCTGTGATGAGGCTAGGAAGAAGCCTTGGCCCTGGGCTGTGTGATAGTTAACCCTGTGGACATCAGGTGAGAGCAGTGCTGCGTGTTCCCCCCAAAGGCATTACCTTGTTTGGCCTGTTGTTTTCAAGCCAGTGGTCTTCCCTGACCTTTTCCGAGTTCTACCTGCATCATGAGAACGCCGTCACACTCTTTTCATCTGCCACACTTGCTTCCGTGAACTTCACAGTTATCGCTTAAATGACCTTTTTATTCTAACTTTCTCCCAAACAGAAATTTGTGCATTATTCTTTTATTCTTCATATTCTGAAAAGTTGGAGATTTAATCAGAATTCTCAACTTCCTGAGTAATCTGAAATACTATATTACAGCTGTGATTATTTTTCTTTGATATAAACATTTTGATTTCTGCTTTTTCACCCCTACTTTCTTACTTTATTTTTTCTTATTACCACATCAGCATACAGTATATTCATTATAGAAAATGCGTATGTAGAAATGTAAAAATACAGAAAAAAAATGTTAAAAACCATAACTGCATTTTGCTACTTAGTGATACTCACTTTTAACATTTTGATAGTTTTCCTTCTTGTGTCTTTTTTTTTCCAGTAAACACACATACTTTCCATAAAGTTGGGATCCAATTGCACATACTATACCGTAACTTTTTTATTATTTGATTTATAAATACTGTTCTTTAACTTCTTTTAAAAAATAATGGAAATGAATAAAAAGGAGACTGTGTATGTTGCCATCAACATTAGGCATTTGTTAGGAAAGCATTTCTTAGGATGTTTGTCCAGTTCCATTTAGGAATCTATCTCAGACCTCTAAAGAAGAGTAACTAAAACAATGAGCCTGGCAGGGAGTTTTTGGGTGGTTTCCTCTGTGGATGGTACGAGCTGGCCTTCACCCTGCCATTCGAGTCCTGCTGCTGAAAACAAAGCTGACTTGGGGCTGTGCGCTACTGATGGGGACTGGATTCGATATGCCTTGGTTTTCCACACGCCTTGCCAAATTGGTTTCCTGACCGTGACCTTGTAGTTCAGCATTTCCCTTTCCCTCCACCCGTTTCCTGACTTCACTTTTGATCATCGGGACTGTTTTTTTTCCACGTGAATCCCACAGTAGTAATGTGGTAGCCAGATCTATGGACAGGAGACCCCACCCCTGAGCTCCTGAAATTTTTTGGAAAGAGTACATTTTACAGGTCTAAAGTCAGTAACTGTAATGTGAAACCACCACCCAGTATAATATGTCCTTTTCTTTCTATTTTTCATAGCAGAGTTTTGGAACAGAGAAACATTTTTTGCTTCATTAATCCTGGCATCAAGTTTGCTCTTAAGGAGCATTTTCAACTTTTACTGATACACATGTGACTTCTGCATCTAGCTCAGCCCTGACCTCTTTCCACTGGTATAGTTCTATATTTTTGTGTACTTTTAGGCCATTTCTGGTTAAGTATACTGTTGTCGCTTTAAACTCAGCTGTTTTAAATGGATCTCGTTATCTTGCATACAGAACTGATTCAACAGCTTGCTTTTTTTTTTCCTGTGGAATCCAATACTCCTTCAGTCTCCAGGAGTGCCTGCTATTAAAACCAGTAAAACAAAAAGGTGGCCAGATGTATGTGGAACTCGATAGCTTTCCTATATATCATCAGTGGTCACTTTGAAAATAAAATGAAATAAAGCCCAACTGTCAGAGTAATTAAAATTATAAAATACCCAGAAAAAAATTTAATAATCAGTATCTAAAACAAAGCCAAATGTGCCACACATGCCTGTAATCCCAGCACCCTGGAAGCCTGAAGTAGGAGGAGCCACAAGTTTGAGCCCAGCCTGGGACCCCCCAAAATTTTTTTTTTTTTTAAATTTCAAAAGGGCTGGTACTGCAGAATGAAATTGCATAAGATATATATTATGAAATAACTTTTGCTGAAGGGCTAAATATTAGAGAAGCATATATTCCCAGATGGGAAAGTGCCAATTCTCCCTCAAATGGTCTGTAGATTACCAAACAGTGCAATTCCAACCAAAAGTACCACTTTTATTTGTTTGTTTGTTTATTTGTTTGTTTTTCCTGAGATGGAGGCTCAGCATATGGTCCCAAACTTATGAGCTCAGGTGATTCCCACATCTCAGCTTCTGGAACTAGGACTACAGACATGTGCCATTGTGTCTGGTTTGGAAGTTTTAATAGGATTTGATAAACTGATTTCAGCGTTTCTTAAAATTTGAATAAAGAAGGAAGAGAGAAATTGGTCTACCAAGTATAACAGTATACCTTAAATCTAACATGTTATGGTATTGGCACAAGGAGAGATAAAACAGATCATTGGGGCAGAATATAATCCAGGGGGAGAAGAGACTTGGAACTAAACTGACTATATGATAACTATGGCATTTAGAATTAAAAGGAAGCTGAGCATGGTGGTACATACCTTAATTCCAATCCTTAGAAGGCTGAGGCAGAAGAATTATGCATTTGAAATCAGTCTGGGCTACGTAGTTCAAGACCAACCTAGACTACATAGTGAGACCCTGTCTGGAAGAAAAAAAAACAAAACAGTATGCTTGAAAAAAGAACAAAGGAGAAGATGGACTATTCGGTAAATTAGGGAGACAGAGAACATGGGAAAGGCCTTCTTGTACGAAAGAGGAATTCCCTATGAGCCAGATGCCATGGTGCAGACCTATAATTCTGGCACTTTGTGGGCCTGAGGTATGAGGGTCACAAGTTCAAGCTCAGCCTGGGCAATTTAGTGAGACCCTGTCTCAGAATAAAATGGCCTGGAGATGTAGCCCAGTGGAAGAATCCTTGCTCTAGCATGCGTGAGGCCTGATTGAGTCGCATAGTACTGCAGTAAAACAAACAAATAAGCAAACCAGCAAAGTAAATGTCTGTGCCTAGAGAACATGAGTCAGGGGCAGTCTGGAGAGATGGTAAAGCGGTAAATGAGGGCCACGTCTCATGCCCTTCTAGTGTCTTGTTCATCCCTGGATTAGTAAAAATGTCTTTCCATGTTCTTCCATGTTCTTGTATGCTTTCTTTTATTGCATTTAGATATTGTCTTGAATTTACCTGTCCATTCTATGGGGTGAGGACACAACTTTCATTTTTCTAACTAAATAGCCAGTAGTCCAATAATTGAATCATCTCCTGCTGATCTTAAACACTGCTTTAAGTGTTGCCATACATCAGATTCCATTTCTGGGTTTGTTTCTGGACAACTTTCTGTCCTCTAAATCCTCTAAATCTGCTCCTGTGCCTAAGCTGAATGCATACCTTGAATAGTCTCACACAGCTGAGTGACAATGCCAGATCTGTATTTGTAGAGAGATTATGCTAGCCAGGTGGGATTGTGTTCTAGAAAAATTTGAGTAAGAGAAAGTCTCCACCTGAGATGACCTGAAACAGCTGGCAGAACATGCTGCCTGCTGGGCCGGGCGGGTTAGAGAGCCATCAGGATGATGCCAGCTTTCTAGCTTGTGCACCTGGCTAGATGATGAGGGTGCTTTTACTGAGAGAAGTGGACCAGGTTGAGGAGAGTCAGGGAGAAGAGGCTGAGTTCCGGTTGGATATGTTGGGCTTGAAAAACCCATAGTACAGTTAGGCATTTGTATTTGTGAATATGAATCTCATTTATGATCTGGATAGAGACATACTTAGGAGATATCAGCATGGAGTTCATCATTGATGCCATGTGAGCAAGTGGGAGTGTAGAAATGAGTAAGTGAGAAATGCATGAGGGAACAGATACTCCAAGACTCCAAGAGGGGGAAAAGTTCACTGAAACCTGTTACAGATGTTGGCTGGAAAATGGTGGTATTTACGGGATGTGTGGTGTTGGATAGATTTCTGAGTTTCTTTTTTGAAAATAGGAAGGGCCTCAACATGCTTAGATGTTAATAGGAAGGATCAAAAAGAGGAAGCTGAAAACAAGAGCCCAGAGAAGTAGGAATGCAGGGAAAGAGTGCGCTTGCAGGTAGCTTTGGTCAGTTTGGATAGGTGAAAAGAAATGATGGCTTCTACATTCTCTGTGAAGTAGGATCAGGAATTTTTGCTGAAAACAAGCAGAGATATGGAGGAATACGGGTTGGAGGAGTATAGAAAGTTTTAAGTAGATCCCTTGGAGAATGGAGAGAGCCCACTGGCACAGTGCGATGACTTTAGACATAAAGAATTTGAACTCCAGAGAGCAGTATCTATTGAGGTCAAGATTAGACATGGAGGGCTAGGGATTTAGCTTAGCGGTATAAGCGCCTGCCTTGCAAGCATGTGGTCATGAGTTTGATCCCTGGTACTGATAAAAAAAAAAAATTTAAAAAAGATTAGATATGGAGATTTGGGATTGTGAGAATGCTTAAAATAGTGACTCAATGCAAGATGAATAATTAGTAAAGCAAGTGGAATTAGAGAAAGAGTTTCCAGGTAAGGATGTTGAAAAGGAACAGTAGAAGAAATGGAAATAACCACTGAGTATGAGCTCACGGCAACCAAGAGGTTTGCAGAAGGGGTGGGTGTGAGCTGATGAATAGCCACTGTCGTAGAGTCAGGTACTCAGCCCTGGATGCCCAGTAGAATCACTTGGGGAGCTTGAAACAAGCGCCTGTTGCCTCTACCAATCCAAAACCCATGGAGCCTGTGTGTGGGACCCAGAGTATATTTGTTCACAGTACTTTGTACTACCGAGTTCAAATTTGGGCCTAAGTGTCTGGAGAGAGACAGGGGGAGAGAGAGAGAGAGAGAGGATGAGAATGAGAGAATAGAATCTTGTAAGCAAAGGGAGGAGATTAGATTCCAATGTGTAGTGAGGAGAGGGTGGGTAAAGATACAGACTTTTGTGGTGAAAATAAAGTAAGTGGAGAGAACTGCTGTGACGCCCTCCATCCTCTTATAAAGTAAATATTACTGCCAACTAGGAGTGGAGTGTGGATCCGTTGGAGATTTCGTGGTGAACGGAGAAAACGAAACAGAAGCTATGAGGAATATAAGAGATTGCAAAACCACAGTGATGGCTCAGTGAGAAGGAATTACATTGTGTAATTATCTGGTCTCCATTACTAAAGTAACTCACAGAGTGGTGTTATATCTACGTCAGGAGGTAGAGAGGGTTTGAAGTTTGCATGGAAGGCAAAAATTGCATTTGATCAAAATTGCTCTTATCAGTCCCTTAGGAAGGTGCACCGTAGGGACTGACATTCCATCTCCACAGAGAGGTGGTTTTCCCCAGCAGCAATGGAATTATCTTCTTGAGTTGAGCACCAGATGAAAGAGTTGACTTGCATGCCACTAATGTTATATGAAAGATGTTACTCTACACTAAAATCACACTCAGCTTAATTAAATACTCTCACTAAGAAGTGCTTGGCAAAGAAGCAATTCGCCCGCCCTCTTGGTAAGCGCCTTCCTCCAGCGTGAGCCAAGAGGAGAACCAGAGAACGGCCCCCATGCCCCCAGATCCGGCCACGGCCATGGTGGAACCCAGGAGCCTGCACAAAGAAGCAATTTGCCCACCCTCTTGGTAAACGCCTTTCTCTGGCTGAGCCAGGAGGAGACCCAGTAGTGTCTCTTGAGCCTACCGGTGCACAGGCTTGGAATCAAACATCTCAACCCCCCCCCCCACCCCCCGTTAGCAACTCGGGACAGAGGTCTGAGCATCTCTTGGCACGATGACTGTATGCAACGTAGCAAATATGGGGGGGTCTCCTCTGTCTTCTCTTTGAAAGCAAGTGTTGTTTTCAGTTTTGTTTCATTATGATTAATTGCTTTACTCTATTGAATATTCTCTTTCGATTGGTTTTATAATGTTCTGTCTTTGGTTTGATTTTGCTATACTTAATTGACTAGACAACTATTGTGAAGATAATGAGATATACTATGGTACCTATTACTGTTGTTCCGGTAACCTGCTGTGAAGTTCTGTACCCCCCCCAAAAAAAGAAGTGCTTGGGTCATTAAGGAGGGGGGCTTAAGTGCTGGAATATACTGAGGGTACAATAGAATTCGTTTTCCATCTCTGTCCCAAGCGTACAATGAGTAAAACAAAGAATTGCTTCTACTACCTACATTGTTATTTTCCAGTTGTCTTTTTTTAAATTGAACACATATAATTGAATTTGAGTAAATGAAATGCAGGGTGTAGCTCATATTACTGTATCTTCATTTCTTGTTCAGCCAAAATTATTTTTGAGAATATGTAATATAATTGTTGGGAGCCTGGGCCCGGGCTCAGATCACATGGGGTTAAATGTTGTCACTGTTACTTATGATATGTGTGACTGTATTCTTGTTACTTGATCTCTCTTTTCTTCTGGTTTTCCATCTCTAATATCTGTCTCATAGGTTTGCTGTGGGGACCAAGTAACTGTGAAACACTCAATATGGTTAAAAGTGATTGTTATTCCTGGGTGTGGTGGTGCACACCTGTAATTCTAGCGCTCAGAAAGCTGAGCGGAAGGATTTCTGCTAGTTTGAGGGCAGCCTGAGCTATTCAGTGAGTTCCAGGTCAACCTGGACTATATAGTGAGACCCTATCTCAAAAAAAAAAAAAAAAAAAAAAAGATTGTTAGATGTAGCAGTGGTGTGTGGTAATTTGTAAGTGGGATTTGATGTTAAATTACCACGTATAGTACAAGGTCAGACTTTTACTAGGGCTTGGACTGTGGTCCCACATATAATCTTCTCTTTGAGATCAAGCAGGGGATGAAACAGCTACTGGTAAAGTTTAGACATTTACTACAAAAGGAGGGTGATACTTATTTATGACTTTAAAAAAGCTAAGTATATCCAAAGAGAACTCTCTAAAAACACGAACAAAACAACAAATGCAGTTATCAAGACACAGAGTCATGGAATATGACTAAGATGAATGGTAAATACAGTGGGATAGTAGTTTACTAGTAAATTCAAGTTTTATGAATTGTTTTTGCCAAAACCAATGGTGCTCTGTACGTTACAGACTCTACTATGTAAAACTATATGATGAATCTGCCAGATTGAAGCCACATGAGTTTTCTTGAGAGGGAGTGACAGAGGTTTATTTTAAAAGAGCATCCCTTTTGAAGGGGGCAGTGGAATGAAGTCTAATGTGTTGATGAAGTTAAAGATTGTTTAAGATGAACTGATAAATGCTAAAAAGAAAGAAGCTTCATGTTGACAGAGTGGAGGAAAAATTCAGTAGATCTAAGATTAGAGCATTTTTTGTACTAGGATTTTATATATCTGCTTTTTATAGTGGTCCCTTTTAAATGTGTAGTAACTACTGGCATAAATTTCTCATTACCACTTCTTTGAAGTATAAGAAATATGTCCATATTTAGAAATTGTCTTTGAAAATAAGTGTCTTACTTTGGGCCAGAAAATAATTAGATTCAGCATCAGAGCTCTTTTAAATAATTGTATGTATAGTCTATGTTTAATAGTGCCTCAAATAATTAAAATCCATTAGTCACCACTTTTTTTTGGGGAGGGTACTGGGGATCGAACTCAGGACCACGTGCTTGCAAGGCAGGCGCTTATGCTGCTGAGCTAAATCCCCAGCCCAAGTCACCACTTTTTTAGAAAGTCAAAACCATAGTGAATTAAATGCTAAAAGCCTTAAAACTTAAATTTTGTTCAGTTAGTCTCATGGTGTGATGATTGATCTTGATTGTCAGCTAGATTGGCTTTTGGGCTGCATAGGGGATGAGTAAAGGACTGGTCTGGGTTTGAGTGGGTCATGAAGGTGTGACCTTGGGACTGTGTCTGGTCCTTGTCCCTTTGCTGTCTGGCTCTCTTCCCCATGCTCTGAGTCCCAGATGCAGTGAAGTGAGCAGTTGTTCTCCACCATGCCTTTCTTCCGTGATGCTCCTGCCGTGGAGCCGGCTACTCAGAGCTGAAGCCTCTGAAACTGAGCCAAAATAAACTTCTCCTCCTTTAAGTTGACAGTGCCATGTGTTTTGTTCCACTGATGAAAAGCTGACCAATAACCATGGCTGTCCCATAGCATTACAATACTGGAATCATTCATACCCCATAATCATATAATAACTAATATTTACTGAGGATTCTTTATACAAAGCCCTTCATGGACCTCACTGAGGTCTAGTGGAGTTTATATTTGTAATCCCATGGAAAAGTTATTGGAATTCCAATAAGTAATTCCAATCTACCACTTCCAGTATAATCTGTGGTGAGAATAAAGAAATAAACACATATCTGTGGATGTGGGGAACCAAGGGGGTCCTATGTCCAATTAGAACAATGGCTCAATGGAAAAAGGCTCAACCCAGGGCCAAACCGGGTTTTATTAATCTGTGGAGAGGGGAGTGGCACGGGGATGAGTGACTGAGAGAAAGGCGGGAGGTATGTGAGTGATCTGACCTGGGCTAGGTAGGAGGCTTGATAGCACCCCTGCAATATGGGGAGACAGGGAGGGAGAGAGAGAGAAGGAGACAGGGAGAAAGAGATTAGAGAGAAGTATCTCCTGTTTAGGGGTCAGTGGTTCAGCTTAGATGTGCATGAGTTGGGTGCTATCGATGAGGCATCACTGACCTGTCACATTGCTTTAAAGACTACTACACATCGGTGCCTGGTTAGACACCTTTGCATTGTTTAAAGCCAATTGAGGAGGTAAAGAAATATCCTAGCCAGCTCTTTACATATCAATACATGGAATTAGGGCCAGGTTTAGCCAAAATGGAGACAAATGCTCTTCTTTCAAGGAGAACTCTCCTGGGGATCTTCCACAATTCTTTGTGCCCCAAATTATTCTGAGTTCTTCGTATGTATTGACTTATTTAATGACATAACTCTAGGAAGTACAGCTTGTTTGTTCCCTGTTTTATAGATGAAGAAACTGAGATGTAGAAATTAAATCATTTTACCAAGACCATAACTAGCGTGTGGCAGAACCAAGGATTGTGTCCAGACTATGTGCCACTAGGGCTTTCACGCTGTGCTGGACGCCTATACCTGTTTTAACTAATGTGTTTGTGTGTCACCAAGTTATTTGACCGTGTGAGACTCAATGCCTAGTAACTCTTTATAGACATCCCCTTGACACATAGGGAAAAGTGTAAAGTTATTTGTATAAAGTGTGACTGGAATACATAAATTCTGAGATGGAGTTTTACATGCTTAGATTGTTATATTTCTTAACGTTTAAAGAAGTCGAGAGTTTACAAAATTAACTTGTTTTTATTGTACTATGTTTGGAAACAGAGAAGTATCTGTTTCAAAGGCAGAATTTTTATTTATTTATTTGGTACCGGGGATCGAACTCACAACCTCGCGCTTGCCAGGGCAGGTGCTTATGCCACTAAGCTAAACCCCCGGCCCTCAAAGGCAGAATTTTTGAGAATTTAAGTTCTTTAGGATATTATGGACCATCAAAACAAGACTTTCAGATATTCTGGTTGTACTATTTATTGTACAGACTTACAGCATGTTTTGCATTATCTCTCCCTGGCATCAGTCCCGTCTTTCATATTACATGCTATGCATTTTTCTTACTAGTTTTAAAATTGATTATATGTCTGAGGATTTGAGGATAAATATTAGGTGAGTATGTCTCAGTTTGCAGCAAAACAAGAGCTCTTCTTGTGACTTTGGACAAGAAAATTCCATTGAATTTTGAATGTATTTTCGAGAAAAGGTTTTCTGACTGATTAGAATTGATGCACCAGCCATTTGAAAAAGTCCTGATACCCTTAGTTCATTTCTTGTAGTTCTCAGTTGCCTTTGCTTTTTGTGTTCAACTCAGAAGAGCATTAATTACAAAATAAACTGAGTTATTTTCCTAGGATGCATCACCATGGCATTTGATCTAACGTAGGCTTTTTCTTTGGGTTTTCCACATTTAGAATGAAAAGGGGAGAATTTTATCTCTTCTTAGGTCCATTTGATAAATTTTTAGGCTTATACTGCCATAATGAAAAGATTAAAATTTTTTATGTGATATGTGCATATGTGAACCACTTCACTCCTTTAGAAATTGTACTAATTCTATGTCTGTGCTCATGTATGTGGTTTTTATTATTTTGTCTGATTATAAACATAAACATACATTTGTGCAAGAGATCCAAACCATGGAAGTATAATCCCTTATTCTCCTCTCAGAATCCACTGGCATCATTTTATTTTTTATTTTTTGCATCTTTATTTTTTTTCTCACTGGCATCATTTTAGTGATAAAGCTTCTAGACCCTCACCTTTCTCCAGGAGACATACAGAAATAAGTAACGTTATATGACTAAAATCATACGATAGATGTTGTTTTGCTTTCTCTTCCTTTCTTCAGTGGAGATCTTTTCATGTCAGTAGATCAATGATGGCGAGCCTTTTTGAGACCAAGTACCCAAACTGCAACTCAAAACCCACTTACTCATCATAGGGCGCCAACACTGAAGTCAAACCTGAACACTGAGGTTTTAGTTTAGAAAAAATAACTTATTCATTAACGTCTTTTATCTTGAAACAACACGTGCCATAGGTTCACCACCCCTGACACAGACTGTCCTTTGAAGGGACAGCATAGCATTCCAAGGTAAGCGGAGGTATAAGTTATTCTACACATCACATTGATAAGCATTTGTGTTCCTTTTCATTCATCTTTTTGTAAAGAATATGCTGTTAGGAACATCATGTATACTTACGTTTTTGCACACTTTTCCATTTTTTTTCCCTAAGATAAAATGTAGGTATGGATTTGTGAGTTTTAGAAAAATATACATTAAAATATTTTTTAATGTTGCTAGTTTGTCCTGGTTGTGACTATATGGATGTATGCTACTAACAGGGCATAAGCAGGTGTGTTTCATTAGATCCAAGTTATTTCCTAATCCAACCATAATTTTTTTTGGGGGGGACAGGGTTTTACTTATGTAGTTCAGGCTGGCCTTGAACTTGGGGCAATCCTCCTGACTCAGCCTCCTGAGTGCTAGGACTATACATGTGTACCACCATGTTTGGCCATAGTATTATTTTAATAGTATGCATGCCTGGTACCTACCATATATTAGGTTTCAAGGATAAATGATTCACAAATGGTTTTTGCTTTCATAGGATTCATTGTTTAGAAAAGCCAATATCTTTCTGGGTTTAAAAAGTCTGCATTTATTTTCTTCTCGTTTATTTCAGTATCTTTTATGTATAAATTGACTAATACTCTTTCATGACTTGCATACTTTACATGCTTTTATTTAACCTTTTCCTTATTTTATTACTACTTTTAAATTGCTACATAGTCAAATCTATCTTTCTGAGCATGCCTTCTCCACCCTAAGATCATAAAATTTGTTTGCTCTTTGGACTAGCCAGGGTTCTTGGTTGCAAAAACAGAGACTGAATGTGCTCTACTTAAACCAGAAATGGTATTGGGTATGTGTAGCTTTGCCAGGAAGGCTGGAATCAAGGAGTCGAGGCAGCAGGGGACCTGTAGCAGAGGAGGGCCACGGGGCAGAGATGGTCTGATAAGACCAACCAGCTCCAGTTCTCAACCTGCTGCTGCTGGAGTGATACTAACAGAAAGATGTGGGTTTTCCTGCTTTTCTTCTCTGTTTTGTTGTGTTCTAATGTTTATTATCTTTATGTAGTATTAAAAAGAACCAGAACCAGTAGTTTTACTGTTTTGGCATCCCAAGCAGATAGAGGGCATGGTTGTGTGAAGTCTTTGCGTTGAGTCTCATTAGCTTGTTTTGGATATGTATGTATCTGAACCAGTCACTGTGACAAAGGAGATAAAATAGTTTGATTGGCCAGCTGAGATCATGTGCCCCACCCACCCTGGTGCTGAGAGTGAGTCAGCTGGACTGAGAAGGGGGTGGGTACTTTTGAAGGAAAAGCGGAGGGCTGTTGTGGAAGAAGGGGAATAAGGCAACAAAAAACAATAGATGTTTTCTGTGATCGTGACATTTGACATTTTTAGTATTGGATTGAATTCTATGCTTAGTAGTACAAAAGGCCACTTTGCAATTTATCTTATCAGAAAATCTAAATGTATTTTTTATTAACTCTGTTCTTTTTCTCTCTATATCAGTCACTAGGTGGAAGAAATATTAAAATCCCAATAAGGAAAGTAAGTCTCACTCTTCATTTTTTCATCAATTATGATGAATGAGAGAAAGCTAATGTTTAGAGCCGAGTTGCTCCTTTTTCATTGTATACAGGGAGCATAGATTCTTAAAGATGTAAGATTTATACATAGTGAAAATGTACAGTTTATTAAAGGC
>PVJX010014420.1:0-44898 GCA_004027295.1 Dolichotis patagonum | reverse complement strand
TGAATTCCCTGTATGTGACAATATGGACAACTATTTGGAAGAAAACAAAAGTCAATATGATAGAGAGTGAATATCTCCAATTGTCTAGCTTTGAAATTTATGTCTTACATTGCTTTCTTGTGATCCACTTTGCTCTGTTTTGTTGTATTTAATTTTACCCTATTGATATAATTGCATGTATATTTGAGTGGGTAAGATGAATGACCATATTGTTGTTTTTGTCAGATCGTGGAGCAGAACTGTTAACAGTCTCACTGTTTGAATGTCTACTTTACATGCTTTAACTTTGTAATTTAAACAACTATTTCCAAGAAGTCAGTATGTAATTAGTCAAGTAAAAAAAAATATATAAAAAAATAAAATAAAATAAAATGGGGTTTTCTTTCTTTGTTAGATTCCTTATATATTCTGAATATTAACTTCTTACCAGATGTGTAATTTGCACATATTTCCCCCATCCTGTAGGTTATCTCTTCACTCTATTGTTTGTGTCCTTTGATGCGCAGAAGCTTTCTAGTTTGTTGTAAAGCCAGTTTTTGTTTTGGTTTTATAGCCCATTCTTTTGGAGTCCATGAAAATACTAGAAAAAAAGGCTAAATTGGAAGTTATTCAATTTTGTACTTATTGGGTCATGTTACATCTGTATTGAACTTTATGAGGTTTTAAGCAAAAAAACAAAGAAAATCAGCCTAAAAGAATCTAATACATGGGGAAAAGATCTGATCCTCTCAATGAATATAAATTCTTTCACATTTGAGTGGAAAGATGTAAATTGTTGTTCTCAACTCCAATGTACTTGCTTAGTGTAAACTCGTGACTAGGATGAGTACTTGAAGGTATCAAGATGCATATGGCTACTTTCCTGACATTAAAAAAAATAGTGATATATTTAAAACTAGGGTCGAAAAGCTGTCTCCACTTGACTCTGTACTGCAAAATGTGATGGAACTGATGGATTTCCAAAAGCAATTTTATTATATTTGAATTCCTCATTTGTAAACTTAAATCAATACACAGTGTGACCTCACTCTACAATATTAAATAATTCTAAGAACTAGTTGAAGGGCTGCCTAACTAACTATCCCTGGTTGTAACCTTGATCCTTTGCAACTGACCCTGAAGATGTAATGAAGTGTCTTCTCTAAAATGAAAATCTGATCGTCTGTCTCCCCTGATTAAAATCTTTCCCAGTGAAACTTTTTACCTCAAATAAATACCAAGATATTTAGTTCGACATGAAAGGTTCTCTTTGATTTCACCTTTAATAGTTTATTTTCATTTCATCAGACTCAAAATTCCAAACTAACAATTCTCTAGCCAAACTTTTACAGCATGTAGCTTGTTTTAAACAACACATACTTTTCTGTGTCCAGAATGAGTTCTCACCTTCCCTTCTGGCTACAAAATAGTTATTCATCTTGTAAAAACCCAGCTCAGAAATTAACTTAGCTAGTAAGTTTCCACAGGCCCCAACTGTATTTAATTTTTTCCAATCTGTGCTTCCTTTATACTTTTGCATACCTGTATCTTTCATTTCTAGGTTTTTACTGTAGTTACTATTGTGAATTTCTTAAAATTAAATACTGTAATTTTTCTTTACTTTTCCAGTTCTTGGGTAGCAATGTTTGCCCTGTTAAAAATATTCCACAAATCCTTTAGAAATAAATCCATAAAGTGCCATTTTGTTACCATCTCACTTTATATTCTATTGCTGACCAAATCTCTTTACCAATTTATCTTCTGCTATGGTCAGAAGGTCAGAAGGTCAGAAGGTCTTTTCTTTTCTTTTCTTTTCTTTTCTTTTCTTTTCTTCTTTTCTTTTCTTTCACTTCTGACTTCAGATTTTTTCAAAATTTCTCCCTGCAAAATAATTCCTGTGGAGTAGTTTTACAAATTATTTAGAA
Organism: Dolichotis patagonum; assembly: GCA_004027295.1. Lineage (NCBI taxonomy): Eukaryota > Metazoa > Chordata > Mammalia > Rodentia > Caviidae > Dolichotis > Dolichotis patagonum. The sequence goes on along the minus strand of PVJX010014420.1, from coordinate 42,994 downwards.
CTGATTATACTATTGTCTGATTTTTTTTTGTATTTGTCGTCTTTGGCTAGATCAGCAAAGCTCACAATATTAGCGACTCATGACAACAAAGTTTATTTCTTACATCAAATGGGGCTGTAAGTTGGACATAACACTAAGGTGAACAGGAAGGAAATATGTTCCTGTTTGTCTTTTAGTTGCAGAAGGGCAGCTCTTATTGAGCACATATTGTTTTCTTACAGACAAGGCCCAGAAAAAGAGACAATGAAGTAATACAATAGCAATCACGACCACAATCGCTTTTGATTTTTCTTCTCCAATCCACTTTTAGGTCTCTGTCCTGGCCTTATTACAGGGGAAGGAACTATCTACTCCACTTACAAGGAGTAAGATCAAAGATGAATAATACTCTCATATGGAAGAGAACAGGAACTTGGCCAGAATATTATAACATACTGTGGAACACTTATAATTTTCCATAATCTTCCACTGCAATTCACCAGATCATATCACACCCAAGTGAAAATCCAACTAAGTCTAATTCTTGATCCTAAAGTGCTGTAACTTGAGCCCCTCAAGTGCACAGATTGAATATCATCAGCAGTAAAATGCCACAGAGTAGCCCTCTGATATATGTGTCTCTTCCTCTAGTGTTATAAACCCCAGAAATCCCATTGCTCCTATCTCATTGTATGTCTGGGGCCACAAAATGATGAAATTCATCTTTCATATACTTTCAGACAAAGCATTTAAAGGGTAGTTTCTGTGCCCTCTCTATCTGACTATTGTCACATATCTTATCCTGGTATCTTTTCCTGGTGCTTTTCTCTAATTACAGTGTGTGACTCACATGGACAAATCTAATAACCAGACAGGCACACAGAGAAGAAAAACTTCAGTCTCTCTTATTGGCTGTACATACATATTTTATGAACAGCTTTCTTCCCACCTCATATATTTAAATTTGGAGAAAAGAATCAGTAGTGTACATTTCTCTTTTTCCCAAAAGGAGGAGAAAGGAATGGGTGTTGATTTCTTTAACTGTGATAATTGATCTACATTATTCTTTCTAGAGAGAGAGAGAGACAGAGACAGAGATGGAGAGAGAAAGATAGAAAGAAATATGGGGGAAGGAAAGAGGCATGGAGGAAGAGGACAGACAAAAATGAGAAGAAAGAGGAGAGGGAGAGAGAAGAGAGGACAGGAGAGGACAGGAGAAGGGAAAAGAGAGAAAAAAGAAAAGGAAAGAAAACAAAAAAGTGGATAATTTTACAATTGAAGCATCAATTTGTTTCCAAAATGGAGCCATCTTTGAAATAATTTTTGAAGAATTAAGTTTAGTAACTATTTTCATCAGTATTTCTGCTGAATTCTTCAATCCCCAAATACTTTGGTAACCTAAGAAATTCATCATATTGTTTTGTAACACTCACCTAAAGGTGAGATTTTCTAAGTAACCAATGTGAATTTCAATACACATTGAATTTCAATTCACAATGTGAATTTCAATACAGATGCCTTATGTATTCCACATTTTTGCATAATGTTTAAAAGTGCTCTAGTTTCATAAATTGTTCCTTTTTTTTGTACCCAGAATCAAACCCATGATTTCCTGCTTAGCAGGTTGGCATTGTGCCACTAAGCTATATCCCCAACCCTTCTGTGTTTTGATTTTGAAAGTAAAGTCTGATTTGTCAAGATGATATCTGTGAGGTTTTTGGACATAGAGAAAAGTAATGATACTAACTAAAACAATTAATATTTATTGATTCTTGAATATTCTCACAAATTCTGAAAAATAAGTTTTGTCAAAAAATATTGTGAAAAAGAAAACAATTAGAAACGTAATTCTGATACAATATGCAGTAGTAACACCAGGCATGTGTCAGTATTATAGACTTGTTTTGAATCATGAAGGAGGTCAAGGAACAGTGTCATGGTTTATGTCGTGGCCCCCAGGCCTCATGTATTTGCATTGTGCATTTGTGATTGGTTCATTGTCTAGTGCTTGGATTAGGGGTGTGAGTGCTACACCCTCCTAGGGGTGGAGCCAGGATGTGATGTAATGGCAGGAAGAAGGTGTCTCTCTCTGTCTCTCTCTGTCTCTGTCTCTGTCTCTCTCTCTCTCTCTCTCACCGGTTTCCACCTTGCTGTTTGCAGCCGCCATGAACTGCGGCCCCACCATGCCACCCTGCCTTGGAGCCAACTGAGTATGGGCTGAAACCTCCAAAAACTGTAAGAAATAAACCTTTCCTTTCCCAACTTTGGGCATCAGGTATTTTGTCTCAGCAATGAATAAAAAGTAACTAAGACAAACAGTTATTGAAATTTCATGAAGATTTACAAAGCCAGGTGTGGTGGCTCATGCTTATAAATCCAGCATTTGGGAGTCTGAGGCAGGAGGATCACTGTAAATTTGAGGCCAACCTGACTACAAAGTGAGTTCAAGGCCACCCTCAACTGCATAATAAAACCCTGTCTCACAAAGACAAAAAAAAAAAAGATTTACAGCAATGAATTAAGTGCCCAGAGGTTATAGTTTTACAGAAGCTCAGAATGGGGCATAGTAAAGGACCTAGTCACTCTTCTAATCTTTAAATCATTGCTTGATTACAGAAATTTTTGTACACAGCACTTTTGGAATATGCAGAAATCAGTCAGGAATTTTTATAGCAAAAAAATCCATACAGTTTCTCAAGTCACAAACAATATTCAAGTTTTTCAAATTTTGGTGGCGACACGTCTATGCATAACACAGCTACAGTAACACACCCTAAAATACGTCCTATTCAGTACGTTACCTTATTCCCCAATTTCCTCTGAAATTAAATACTAATTGTTTCCCTGAATCATAGATTTTTCACAACAAGCCTAAAAACCTGTCAGCATGTTTACTGTCCTATGATTTTTTAAGAAAAAATATCCAGAACATACATGTCTGGAAGTATTTTTGTCAAAACTCAATAAGATTTAGTGATAAAACAAATACACAAATCTTTCAAGAGAGCCAGTATGCCTAGGCAAGGCTCAGATAGCCTTTATCCCACATTCTTTTATCATCTCTGCATGGAAAGTCCCAGTACCCTAAATGCTAGCCCTCAGACTTTCATAGCATCTCACCCAGAAATGTAAACCCTCCTTATCTACACTGTGCACTGAAGTTTTCTGGGAGACTGGGTTCTTGACCATTGTATAACGTGTACATAATTCTTAGAAACACTTTGAAAACATCCACACTCTCTGCTTAGTTTCTCACACACAAATCTGTGTGGCAGTATTTTCAGTCATGGTTCCAGTGAGATTCCTTCCTGACCCATCTGACAACCCTGGGAGTATTTTTTTTCGAATATTGAGTAGCTCACAAGTCAACCAAGCTGAGGATGCAACTAAACTGTCAGTTATTATTGCTTTTGTGTTCAATTTCCTCCTTTGTTCTATAAACATTTTATAGTTTTTGAAATTCTGTTATAAACAAGTTTAAACTTATTGTATCTTTCTAACAAATTGTACATTACAGCAGTATAAAATGTGAAGTTTTTATCACATGTAGTACTCTGCTTTAAGATCTACTTTGTCTCAGGGTAATATAAACATCTCAGCTTATTCCCATGTATGGTTTGCATGGGTGAATATGTCCTACCTCATCTGACTTTCAGTCTATTTGTCTCTTCGTATTTGAAAAGCATTTCCTGTACATACAACATATCTGGGTTTTGTTTTACATCCATCTTGACAATCTCTGCCTCTTAATGTATACACTAATGTGACTAGGTTTATCTTATTATACAGTCTCCATTTGTACAGTCTCTGTATCTTCTTATGTTTCTCTTTAGAATAATAGAATAATCTTTAGTATTGCATTTATTTTCTTTCAGCAGTTTATATAACACCTTCACTTTCAATTCACACTGTTTCTCACTTTTCATTTTATACTTCTCATCATAAAATGTGCTAAATTTAGAAAGATACAATTCCAGTTACTTGAGCTTGTTTTTTATACTATTTTGATCAATGTATTTCTATGTATGTTACAAATTCCAATTTGAAATGCTACTACTTTGACACTTAAACATGTCCTGAGGGAATAAGTCAGAACATTTTCCATTTTCATTGATTCTGGATGGTTTTTATTAGTGTCTGCAATCTGAATTACTATACAGTATACTTTCCTTTCAGCTTGAATAGACTTTACTATTTTATTTACAGTATTACATTCTATTCTCATTTATCTGCAAATATCTTCACCATAGTGTCTGGTTTTTAATGTTAAGTTTTTATTAGTACATGTTTGCATTGCATAAGGTCACACTCACCACGAGGTGTTGGCACGTGACATAACATATCTTAGTCTTGTACTTCTCATTAACTACCCTCCTGCTAGCATGCACTCCCTTTTCAATCGCAAAAATCTGTCTCCCTGTTTCCTCTTATCTATCTTGTGTTTGGTTTTTTAGATTTTATATACTTGGAGTTTCGCATATAAGAGAAATCACATGATACTTAAGAATATGTTGCTGTATACAGTGATACCTCGGTTCAGGAGCTTAATCCCTTCCAAGATTCTAGCTGCCAACCGAGTTGAACAATAACCAAATCAAATTCAGTTCCTAGGTCCAGTGTTGGCCATATGGGGAAATTTTATTCAGCTCTGGTCCAGTTCTGTTTGTGACCAAAATCAGAAAGGATTAAGTTTGTGAACAAAAGTACCACTGGATACTGTTTGGAGTTACCAGGGTTTTCCTTTCAGCACATTGAAAGTAGCTCTAGTGTACTTGAGTTGCTATTATTTCTAATAAAGTACTCATAATTTGTAAAATCATTCCTAATATGCCTTTTTGTTTTCAATTTTTTTTATATTTGGATTATCAGCAGTTAGACTGATGCACCAAGGTACAGACTTCTAAAATTTTAATGTAATTCTTAGATCCGTGAATTGATTTTTTTGACACATGGTCTTACTGTGTAGTGTAGGCTGGACTTGAATTCACTATGCAACCCAGGCTGGTCTCAAACTCATGACCATCCTCCTGCCTCAGTCTCCTGAGTGCTAGGATTACAGTAGTGCGCCATCACATCCAGCTCATAAATTGATTTTTGCAAAGTAACAGAAATCTTATTTTAATGTATATCTCCCACATTCCCCTTCTAAGTTTCTAACTACACATACATTATGCTGTTCAATATTTTCAATGACATCAAAGACTAGGTTCCTTCTTAATTAATCTCTGTGCTCACATTAGAAAATCTTGTTACTGTGTTGAGGAGACCTCTATACTCCTATTTTTATGGTCTCTCTACTCCAAAATTCAATCAAAAATGGAAACAGCCTATGAATTGATGAAGGAATAAAGAAAATGTGGTACACACAATAAAATACTCAGCCTTAAATTATAATGAAATCCTGTTATTTCTGACAACATAGATGAACTGAAAATCCTTATATCAAGTGAGAAAAAAAATTCATGATCTCACTCATTTTAGAATCTAAAAAGTCTATGTCATAGAATTTGAATATAGACTGGGTTTACCATAAGCCAGGGACAGTTTTGGGGGGGAGTGAGACCAATGCGTATTGAGTCACAGATAGATAGACAAAAGAATTACTAAGGCTCTATTGCTCAGTACAGTGACTCTAGAAAACAAGTCTCATAGTTTACATTTCAAGAAGCCAAAAGAAAGGATTTTAAACATTTTTACAACAAATAATTGATAAGTAGTTGACAAGATAAATTCTTTTAACCATGCATGTATACATGTATTAAACATTATGCGGTACCCCATTAGTATGGGAAAACTCATGCGTATAAGTTAAAAATGAGTTTCAAACTAAACTGTCTTCAAATTTACTAGTTATGTCTTCTTCCATCTGCAATCCTCTGAATAAATTCATCCAGTGATTTTTTTAAAATTTCAATTATGTACGTTGCGGTTATTGATCTTCTGCTTAGTTTTTTTCATTATAAATTTCATTGCTTACTTGATAATATCACCTATTCACTCTATGACCATTTTTTCAAATCATTGCACATACATATAACAGTTTTTTAAAGTTACTGTTATTAACTTTAAAATGTAGACCATCTCAGTGTCTGGTTTAGATAGCCGCTTTTGTTTCCTCATTTTCAGCTCATATTCTGTTCTTCAAATGTCTATCAGCTTTTACTAACTAGTGCAAATTGTGACTAAAGTGTGGTAAGGGCTCTTAGTACTTTTATCTTCCACTTAAAACACTTCATTTCGTTCTAATAAGCAACACAGTCTCTGGTGGCGTTTGTGTGAGCTTGTGTAGTTGTGGCAAGCACAAAGTAACTTCCAAGTCCCTCTCCTTCAGGGACTCAAAGCCAAATTCTGACTGTCTTGTGGCGCAGGAATGTCTCACACTTGCTCAGTTCCGTAACTGATCTGCGCCCTTGTGTATCTTTGCTCTGCACATGTGCGTCCAGCCCACAAACACGGACTGGAAGAGGACTCCTTCGATTACCCTGCCACCACTTGGTGAGACACACTCAACCCTATGGTATAGCTGCTCTGCCTCACACGACTGTCCTATTAAAAACCTTCAATTTTCTGGGTTACCACAGCGAGGAGCGTTTCTGAATAGGGTAACTGTCCTGTCATCTCAGAATAAACTTTTTATGTTCAAGGATCCCTATTTGCATAAATCAACTATCCAAAACCTTTAGAATTTTAAACAGTATGTCTTTAATTTCCTTATTAAATATATATATATATGAGTCACATTCAAACAAAGAGAGCATACTGTTGTAAATCTTAAACCAGAATCCTTGGTAATGATGTAAAGACATCAATAATTGAGAAAAATGTATGAAAGTGTATGAGAATATACGCAGCATAGTAGTTAGATGAGTGAATTAAGAAAGTGATGTGAGACACTGTTTCTAACCCATATATTATTCATTCAAGAAAGTTAATTGGGTTAGGTAAAAAAATTAAACAATCAGGATAATTTAGAATATTTTTGAGGTTTGAATTGTACCTTCCTTGAAAAAATATTTTAAAATGCCTATTTCTTCATATACACTCTGATTCAGTAAGGTCAGTAGAAGAGTTTTATTTACATATTGAGTCATGAGCATATAAATTTCAGGGAAAAAATAAATCAAGGATTTCTTAGGGGTTCTGACACCATCGAAAAGTCATTTCACGGTATTGGTATATCCTGAGTACAGAGAACTTTTTATGTGATTTTCTCCTGGATGAATTGATTTAGAAGTAGAGAAGTAAAGAAAAATGTTCTGTAGTATTTTTAGACATTTTGGGGAAAAAAAATCAGTTCTTCTTTCCTGTTGATTACAACTAGGTTATGTCAGAGTAACTTAATGTAAGAGAAACTTACATTTCTCTTAATGTACATGTCTTCCATGTAAAACTTATTGTAAGAGAAAAATAAATTGATAACTGATAATTTTCACATGGAAAAATTTTATTGTAGAGTATTTTTATTTCATGATAAATTTTTATATTTTAAATGAATAGAACTAAGAATATATAGAAGAGTCATATCTAGGTGGCCAGCAATTATAAAGCATAAATTGATCAGGTCCTCATCTTTGTAACCTCTATTGTTTCCTCATGTTTAGAAGAGAAATAGATGTACTACGAATTGAAAACATTTCATTGGATTGGGAAATAGTTAACAAAATTCAACTATATATGTTATTTTCATAAAATTATTCTTGCTTCAAGTACTTAAAACTAAAAATTTGAAAGAAATGTCTGAACTCTGGCATTACCAACTTCCATTCCTACTTCTCTTTGAATAAAGCAGTATTCACTCCATCTAGTCCCCTTTATAATTTTAAAACCTACCTTTCAATGGATTTTAACACCTTAGTAACTTTTCACAAGTCATTGTATGTCTAATAGAGAAATAACCCTAATATGGTGCTTATATTTGAACAAGGTTTTGATAAGCAGTTGCTGAATATAAATAGTATACATGTTTTTTCATCCTATCTCTACTAGCATATTCACAAAATACTATTACTTAAAATGCTATGCTTTGAAGCGCAAATCTTAAAAGGTTAGAGAGTTTCTGGTTATATGTTATATAATCATTCACTTTTGTAGTCTTTTTGGAAGTAAGACTGTTTGTAATGTTGGTTATAATTACTTTAAACACTAATGCTCACCTTCCAATTTCATTTGGACAATAGGGCTTCTTGCTGTATTTCAATTGGACAAAGGAAAAGTGACATTATTCAAAATTTTAAAATTTGTAAGAAACTGCAGAACAACCTCAAATTCAGCATCTTTCTAGTGATAAATCTCATTACATGCTTGAAAAAATATGTATATCACATTAAAGATTTAAGGAAATTTCAACAACGAAAGGCCTTGCTTTCAGTAATACCATGACACTTTCTAACTATAAACATTCTCCAATTTATCTTTACTTACAAAAATTACGTCACTTACAAAGAAACACCAATAATTTGCCTATCTATCTTCCTCCCTCCCACCCTCTCTGTGATTTAGTTTTCTTCTTCTACTTCCCCATAGCCACTCTTCTATCATTTATCCATCAAAAGCTGTATTTCTCCAGAATATGGTGGCTGTAGTAAGCATGACCATGGAGATTAATCCACGTTCCTCAACCTAAGATACCTTTATATTAGTCACCCAGGTTTTTCAGCTGGAAAGCAGAGCTTTGATTCTCAAAACCACAGCACCTGAAGTACAGTGTCTCATGATGAAAATTAAACAATTATAATTTATCTTCTCACAAAGGAAAAAGTATTATTAATTCAATTCTTAAATACGTATTAGCTTTTAACTTCTTCATCTGGCTCTTATTCACTGGAAACCACTGCATTTGTTAATTAGTATATACCAGTAACTAGCAAAGAAATGAATAACAATCTATAAGAAAAAGCAGAAAAACTCAGAAATATAAAAATAGGGCCTATTTTTATTCTACACGTCTGTTTTTATTGACATGTGGCACTGTGTGCCACGTTTATGATTTTTCTAAGGGTATATATGTAATTTGCCAATAGCCAGCCAGGTTCATTGTGGATATATGTTAAAATTTAATCAGTCCATGTTTCATCCAGAGCTCCTAAAATTCTAAAACTCTATTCCTGAGCATAATTCATAACTATGAACTTAGGATGTGAGAGTCCTTATCACCCTGGGCTATTTAACAATGCCTAAAACTAAGGTAAGTGCCATTGTAGAATAATTGGAGTGTAGGAAAGAGAAAAGCTAGCAGAGAAAATCCAAATGCCATGCACAATGGCTCTTGGCCATGTAAGACTGAGACATTCAGACAAAGTGTTACAGAGCAACAGATTTTTTTTGGTCCTGTTATATTTTAAAAATCATCTTAATGAAAGCCAAGTGATTAATGAGTGACCATGCAAGACCTCTGCCAGGATTCACAAATGGGAAACCCCCCTCACCAACCCCAGGTACAGAGGCACTGATCATAACTTGTCATCTTAGTAGCATTTTAATGCCAGCTCTAGATTCATTGCATCTTTATGGAAATTTAAATCATACCCAAGCGTGGAACACTCCCAATAATGAGCATGAAAAATCACAGAGACTTTGATTAACACCAGATACTAAAAAACCAGGAATGTTTCACAGGGAGCTCAGGGGCTATACAAACTCTTCCTGGGGTCTTTCCATGACATCAGCTCAACAAAAGTTACTATATTTACAGTAGGTATGTGCATTCGGATTTGTGTCTGGCTCTGGTAAACTTTTCGAAGGGAAATATTTCCTTATGACAAGTAATTCTTGTCATGCAGCTTTTATTCATCACCGCATTTTGCTTAGGTGGGAAATGTCTATTTGCAACTTTACTTGTAGTGTTGCACTAAGTAGAATAAACTCCTTCTGCTTTCCCTGGCATTGTTATGGGATCACAAAGCTTCTTAAATAAAGATTTACTTATGTACAGTAAGAAAATGGGAAATTACAGTAGTCCTACTTCAGAAATCACAACAGAAGCTCCTTTAAAGTACTACACAATCTGCCCTCCGGTGAGTATCATTTGAAGGACACACCACCAGCATGGAATTTCTGAGTGGAATGCCCATGATTTGGAGGAGGATTTATTTACATAGATGGGCACTGGTCAGAATCATCCCCAAAATATCAGTCCCCGACCTCTGGTGGTCTAGAGCTTATATGGGATAAGCAAGCAGGAAGTACAAAGGCAGGATGGCTTGCCAATTGGGAACGGGGTCTTACAATATGCACCCTAGTGACCAGCTATGCATCACAGCAACAGATATTTCAAAGAAATAAAAGTAACTATTACTTGGGCAACTGAAAACTGAAGTATATTGGCTGGGGGCAGGGGAATATCTTCTGCTACAATATGCCTTGGTATGCTACCAATACTTTTAAAAGCCATAATATCAGTTGAGAAAGGTGGGAATGTAAGCACTGTGGGAGGCTGAACCAGAAAGAGGGCAAGCTTAAGCCCAGCCTGAGCAAATCAGTGATCAGGTAAAATCCTGCCTGAAGCCAAAAACTTAAAATTGAGTTAAAAATGATTGAAACAATAGCTCAAGGCAGTGACGTTGGGTTCAGTTCCCAGTACCACAAAGCATAAGGATGTTTTACTCTGAGACTGGGTCTCATCAAAATGCTACATTCCCAGGCTGGGCTCTAACTTTTTATTCTTCCACCTCAACCCTCCAAATATGTCAGAATTAGCAGGCATAATTTGGTCTCTTCCCTTTCCTGTTTGTATGCCTTTTGCTTCCTTCTCTTGCTTCATTTTTCTGGCTGAAATTTTCAGTACTACATTGAATAAGAGAGGCGAAAATGGGTATCTTTTTCTTGTTCCTAGCTCTTAGAAGAAACACTTTTAGCTTTTCTCCATTCAGTAAAACGTGTTGGGTATGTCAGATAGAGCGGTTATTACATTGTACCTACGGAAGAAGATCATTCCAGAAAAGCAGTCAGCTATGTACAGGATGGGTATTCAGTGATGTGATTACATGGGGCCTGACATGTAGTGCTTTGCATAGTGAGAGTGAAAAAAGAAAACCTGAAGAGGAAGTATTGTCCTGTCTCATTAAGTACAAGGTCCAAATGTTGGGCGAGATTAACCCCAGGTGTGATTATTGGTGTCCTTTTGTTCTCACCTGGATCTTGTCCATATAACTCCATAGTTACAGTGCTTGCTTCCCCACTGAAAGGAAGGGTGAGAGAAGTTGAGTGTACTTGTAACAACATCTACTTATTACTCTAGTTTTTGGGGGTTTGGGGTTCCAATCAGGTCCCCTGTCTTCCTCATCATAGTCTCATATATATTGGAAAGAGATATTACAGAGGGAGTGTCCAAAGAAACCCAGTATGGGTGTGCCATTGAGATTACAGAAACAATAAGAAGGCTTAAAAAGTAGAGACATAACCTATTCACAGGCTGATAGTTTCATCCTGAGCGAGTGTCTTCTGAGCTGGGGAAATGAAGCAGAGGCCCTTCTCCAACTCTGTTCTGGCAGGTGAGGTGATATTCTTATATCTTATATATTCTTATATATACTATTATATCATGTTCTGTCTCATTAAGTTCTCAGATATGTTCTCAGATATAAGAATATCTTGAGGATTTTTTTGATAGTTTACTTCCATTCCCATCCCTCTTTTAGCAATGCCAGGAGGGAGAGTTTGCTTTGATGTAATTTGGTCATCTTTGGACATAGCTATCATCAAGTAAGGCTCGTAATATTTGTCATCTTTTATAGGTTTGATGTTGCCAGATGTTGGTAGGAGCCTTTCCCAATAGCTTCACTGAGAAAAAAGGCTAAGAGAGAAGGCAGAGTCCCAGCCATGTTATTTAGACAACAACTAGTAACTGAATGATTTTCAAGATTGGCTTTACCCAGGACTGGGATGTGGTATGACGTTATTCACTAACAGCATCTGAAGTGATTCTTTTCCCTAGAAAGTAGGTATGTGAAGCTGAACAACTGAAAGGTTAAAGTAAGGATGCTGATGAGTGCAGCTAGTCAAAACAGGAAGTGAGTTAAAACTTCTTCATTTATCATCACTTGTATTTGAGGGGGCTGATGATTTCTTTCTTGAAGAGGAGTTTGAGATCTGCCAGTGGTTCCAAATGTAATAGTCAGTCTCTTTATTCTCAGGAGGTGGTGACATCCAAGGTTTGAGTGGAGAATGGTGTATCTAGAAATCTATTCCAGCCTCCTTCTTGATTGTCTGCTGTCTCTCCCAGGTTTCTTCTCAGGTGACAATGGGTATAAAAGAAGGCCAGACTTTGCTTTTTCAGAGTCTGAGGGTCAAAAGAGTCTCAGTTTTTTGATGGTGCATTCCGAAGAGGTAATGGGAGCTTATTTTTCTGCAAAATATTGTTGTAGTCAGGGGTTGCAGGGAGAATAATTACATACAGGACACAGAATTTGTAATATTATTTTATGATGGTCACCTAGACTTAAAAGAAAGTGCAGGAAATTTGTCCACAATACTACAGGCCTAGAAAATCCAGCCGAGGGCCTAGATCCCACAGCAATGTCCTGCTTTAGTCCAGCTGAAGAGTTAGAACACGTGGCAATGCTCACTATGAGTCCAACTGGAGGCCTACAGCCCTCAACAGTGACTCTTGTAAGTCTATTTAACAGATCTGCGCTGGGAAGGTCCAAAGGTCAGTGGTGGAAGCTAGAAAGTCTATGCCAGCAGGGTGAAGGATCTGGACCAGTAGGTTGAGGGTTCTACACTAGAGCCAAGAATCAATGTTCAAAATAAGAACCAGAGCTCCCCTGAAAAGTACCACAGCCATCCTCAGTGACAATAAGGTCCTGAGCTCCTCTGACAATGAGAACAGTCAAGTACATGTCAGGAAGGCAGCGTGACAAGTTTCTCCTAGAGATTAAACAGCACACATCTTCCCCTCTGGAGCCAAGAAGCAATGTTCGACATAAGGACCAGAGCCCCCCAAAGTGAACCATGGCGACTCTCAGTGACAAGATTTCAAGCTCCTCTGATGATAATAGCCAGGTTTATATCAAGGAAGCACAACAAGCTCCTCCAGGAGAACCATGGCTCCAAACAATGACACCTAGGAGAACCCAAGTGCCTTACTCTTCATCTCCATGTCTCCTTTTATTCTAGCAACTTTCTTCAGGTGGACCATCTACACTCAACACCATGTTGATTTAATTCAGCTGGTACTAAATTGACCCCCAGTTTTTAATCCATAATAAACATCAAGGCAGAGAAAGTGTCCTTTGCTTTATCTACCACGGCACTTCATGCCCAAAACATCCCTTGGCCACCGGTGATATCCTAATTGCTCATGACCACAAACCAGAATCTAGAACTGAGAGAGGGAAAGGCTACTTGATTGGGCTCTCTGAATGGTGTGCCTTCCCCCAATCCTGCCCTGAAGCCTTTTGGTTGTGACCAGAATCTGGATTTCTTTTACTCAAAAGAAATTGAAATATCTCTGTAAGTAAAATTGAAGATCAACTGCCAGACCCTCTGTTATATGCCAAAGGATAATCAAGGATAAAGTGGAGGAGTCTGGCAAGTACAAAAGTGGGCAAAGTACTTACTCAAGCATGTTTTAAGCACCGTATCCCACTATCAAATCTGAAGTCAAAGCAGAGTTCTCAACTAAACCTACATCCATCGATCAAGCTGTCGCCACTATATGACCCCTTAGAACATCCGAAGGTAAGAAGTCAGAAAATCCTGTTTAAACCCTTCAATTCCAGGAGTCTCTGATGCATAATGCACACAAGTTAAGCACCCCCTGGCAAAGTGGTGAGAAGGTCTATGAATGAAGTAGTTCTAAACCTCTAAGAAATACATCCAGTTGTCCTGAGACATAGGGGTTGGGTTTTTGACCAAAAATGAACCCAAAACATTGGGAGATAGGAGCCAGGGGGTGCTTAAATTGCCATGCAGTTAAGCACCATCTGCTGTGGCGTCCTTCATCCTCACACCCCCAGCACAAGAGGCAACAAAGATGGACCATTGCCCACAGTCAGACTAGAGAGGGCAACTGGGACCCAGAGAAGAGTGATTGACAATTGGAGAGTCAGGGCTGTAGCTCCTTAGCCACATTTGAATAACAAGGCCATTTAGAAGGAATAGACCCTAGGCCCAACCAAAGAACTAAAGGACAATTCAGAATAACCAAGCTTACTTACTGGTTTTCATCTGTGACAAGCTTAGTAGCCCACTTGGATTTTAAAATGCCCCAACCACACCTCCCCACTTTGGTCTGAAAATGAATTTATAGATGTATACATTCCAATTAGGACTGGGTGACCAATGGACACCCAAGTGGCCTTGAGTAGCATCCTTGTCTAAGCATAAGCAGGTAAGCAGCAGAAGTACAAGTTAGTCTTGTGATTTGGGAACTATCTCAATCCCAAAACAAGAAATGTTTTGAGCTTGCTAAATTAGACAAAAATACCAGTACACTTCAGAATCCAAAAGTACATATATCAATCAACCAAGATGTAATTTGGTGGGAAGGGTGAAAGAGGAGCTTGAGTTGTGGGAAGAATGTAACTCAGATGGGAGACAAAAGATTATAGGCAAGTTCCCCAGAACTCAGAAGCAACCAGGGCAAAACTTTCAGAGTGCAGGAAAAGATAGTGACAAGCATATTTTATCTTTTGCTGTACAAACATAAAACATAAACCTAGAAGATGCATAGGAGTGGTCCTGAGCCTACAATGTTCCACCCCATGACCGAGTTATCCATCATGGGGTGTTCAGGTGGCAGAGTGTCCAACAGCTTTTAACGATCAGACCTGTGCCTGCAAGAATGCAACCAGACACCTAAGATGAGCCAACAAGATACAGGGTTCTTCCTACCTCCTGGCTCTGCTCACCAAGAAAGGAAGCTATGACAGTTAAAGGCGATTTGTGTCCTTCAAAGCCTGTGGTGGGTTAAAGGAGTCGTAGTTCTCAGGACCACTAGCTATAGAGATCCAAGAATATGAAGCGCAGAGGTTGCTCCCCAGCCAGTGGAAATATCAAATGAGAAAGAAAAACTGAGGCAAGACTGTGCCAACAGTCTCTCTACCCATGTTAGATAGGGATCACCTCAACCTGTAACAGTGAAACCTGTCCTTTGAGTCTTAAGAAAAGCAGCTATGATAACCACTTTTAACTGGCAGATGGGGACCTAATAGTGTCCAGAGCAGAAAGTTGCAAAGAGAAAGTAAAAAGTGGAGGAAAGCATAAACTTCCCTTAACACCAAGATGTTACCACAGTGCTGGGATTGTGACTCAGTGACAAAGAATGAAATCACAGGTAGGGGAGGTGGAGTGGAGATCAAGCAAATTTATTTAAAACATAAAAACAAGGATGTAGAACTCTTGCTAGTCAGAAGAGGTCCTGAGCAGATACCATGGAGGCTCCTTATTTAGGGGTTTTTAAGGGACTTAGAAGGGAGCTTAGGCTGTTGTGTGAGCAATGTGATCTCCACCCTATAGGAGCCCACCTGCATCTTAGCACACAACCTGTGCAATTTTCAGGCAGTGACCAGGCAGGGTCCAAGTGTTCTAACAAGGGTCCTGCCTGATCTGGTTCTGGCCATTCTCTGGGGAGGTCCCTGACAGGAGCAGAATATCTGGGAGATGCTTGTAGATCTCTGAAGAGAGATGACTGGGCCGACTATTTTGGACTTCCTGACTTTGCTCTGGGACTGCTGTCCTTACTGCCTAATACAGTCTTAACTCCTGTCTCAGTGGAGCATGTAGGTCCAGAAATTTAACCCACTTTGCTAATTTTTCACTTTGTTAACACAAGGTTGTTTATGATCATCTTTAAGGACATTTGTATTTCTATAGTATCACATGTACTGTCTCCTTTTTCATCCCTAAGTTTGAGTCTTTTTAATATATGTAAAGATATATTGATTTTTGTTTTTAAAAACTAAATGTTTAAATTTTTTGCACTATTTGTCTCTGCTTCATATATGTTATTCTTTTCCTTTCACTAATTTAAGCTTGGTTATTACTTCCTTTTCAAGGTCCATCATTAGTTCTTTACTTTAAGTCTTATTTTTTGTCTTTTTTTTTTTGTCTGTTTGAGACAGGGTCTCACTATGCAATTGAGGCTGATCTTGAGCTCACTTTGTCTCGAACTCACAGATGATTACCCTGCCTCAGCCTCCCAAGTACTGGGATTATAGGAATGTGCCACCACACCTGGCTTGAAATCTATTTTTGATATACACATATTATTGACAGTTTCTGTGGCCTCCTTTTTTGTTCTGAACATGTGCTCATGTTTTCTTGCTTTATTTCATGCCTCATAATTTTTATGTCGAAATGCAGACATTGTAGATGACAGATTGAAGCATCTTTGTGGTAATGGTGGGAGGTTTTGTGGCTTGCTTGTTGTTGTTATCATTGCTTCAGTTTTCTGTTCAGTGATCTGGCTGACCTATTTAAATGAATTCTTTTCCCCCCACGACCTGCAGACTCTGATGTCATTCTCCAGCCCTTCAGATATATACAGTCACCCTGTGTCTTAGCCCAATCTGATTATTACAACAAAATGCCACAAACAGAAGGCTTAGGATCAGCATTTATTTTGCACAGGTCTGGATTCTGGGAGGGCTGCAATCTAGGCTCAGGAGATTTGCTAACTGGTGAAGGACCACTTCCTCGTGGTGACTTATCACTCTCTCCTTACATGGGTAGAAAGGGGAATTTCCCTCAGTCCCCTTTTGTAAAAGCACTAAATAAACAAGGCTCTGCCTTCAGATCTAATCACCTCTTAATACTCCCTGATGTGATGCATTAAAGATTAATTTTAAACATACGAATTGTGGGAGTGAACAAATGTACCAGACTATAGCACTGGTATGACAGCGACAATGGTCTTGGCCTCTCTCTTTCTCTAATTTATCTGTGAAGCCACCTTTCTTCATGTATCATGCAGTGTTCCAGCTATTTACTTCCTCTAATTTCCAGCCAGCGCTACATTGTTCTCAGCAGTGTTTAGTGGCATAAATACCTCTGAGGTCTAGTCTGTCTAAATCTTCTACCCATTGGAAGAATACAGTGTAATATGAGTCTTTTTCTGATAGGAGCAGACCTTTTTCAGCTTTTTCTTTTCCTGCTTCTCTGCATTAAACTTCTAATTGGGCTGTATTTTGGTTTGTTCTTCTCATAGACATGAACTTCCACTTGCGTCCTTAACAACCAAATTATTATGGTTTTTAATAGTACCTTGGGGTTGGACTTTTCACTTTGTCCCAAGTAAGCAAACTCTCTTGGAAAGAGCTATAAAGATTTCTTCTCTTAATTCACTCTCCTTTCCTCAAAACCTTGCTTCTATTGATTATGGAGTTTAAGGTAAGTCCAATGGTCCACTTATCTCAGAGTAACACTCCTACAAATAGGGCACAGGATGGAGACTGTAGCTTTCGATACTCTAGGTTCTTCTCTCTCTCTCTCTCTCTCTCTCTCTCTCTCTCTCTCTCTCTCTCTCAGAGAACCTCTACCTTATGACCAAGTGGAGCTTAATTGATTAAGTACCAATGTCCATGAACCATCATATGTAAAATAGAATTTGTATCCTGCAGTTGGAAGATGAATGGAGGAAGAAAACCCCAGACATTCCAACTCCCTCAGGTGTAGTAATATAGCTTCTCAAATATTGACCTAAGAGTAGGGGATGAGAAATGCTAATGCTATAGAAGTGCAATCCAAAACCGGGTTCTGAGGAAGAAAGAGTCCTTTGTTCTACATGCTCACCTGCAACAATGCATCTTTAATGCTGAGCTGGGAAGGACTTTGGGTGTAATTCAAATGGCACAGACTCTCACTACAGTAATTAATACACTTCTCTAAATAAATCTTTTTGTACTTTCTGTGTGCCTTTAGAACAGTATTCAGCATCTTTAGATTATTGACAATGTACACATGACTATTACCTGTTTCAGTGATTCCACTGGGGAACAGATCCAAAATGCTCTTGTGTGCCTTACTGAATGTTATTATTTCCATCATTTTTAATTGAGAAATGATAATGATTGTTTATTATCATGAAAACATGAGTTGTCCCAATCTTTTCCAATCATTTTCCTTGAAGAACAGTTTCTGTAAAACCAAATACACAAGTCAAAAGTATTTTCAGGTCACCAAATTTTATCACTTGTATTGTACCTGTATCATCACTATAAGTAAGAGCATATAAATCATTTTTATCACCTAGAAATTTCCCTAACACCTTTATTACAGCAATCAGTGGCCCTTATTTCCATCTTCCTACAAAATGAAATACTTTCTTACATCTATCAGCATAACATAGTACATGTTGGGTTTCTTTTGCTCAGTGTAATGTATTTTGTATTTTCCAAATTGTTGCATTCATAGTTACACTTTAATCTTGCACTTTTTAATTGATTGAAAAATATGAACTTTACATTGTTATTCAGAACACAATAAATCCTTTCACAGGATCATAAATTAGTCTTTTGGAAAAAATCAGAGACATTTATATTTAACTACTGGGTAATTACAAAGTATAGTAATCACACCAGGAGAAACAGCATCAATATTGGCACCAATTGCTTAATTCAAACTAAGCTTTGGAAAACATGCAGACTTCATTAAATCCTTTAATCTAGAAAACTCAACTAGGCTACTTAATTTTCTATACTTTAATATAGTAAACAAGTGCTACTCAAATTCAATGCCAAATATTCATTGACTTCTGTCATTGGAAAAGGTAGAGACCTTGGGAAGATTTTAGTTTTACTTATACAGACACAATTGAAACTCTGGTTCTTGAAACCTGCAGATAGCTGCACTGCTTCTATCACACAATACACTCAACTATGCACAGCTCTCACTCTAAGATATATTACATAACACAAAGTAGTAAGAAGCACAGAAAACTCCATTTCACTTAAGTCAGCCAAGGATACTTTAAGACCTTGACTAATACCATAGCATTGGAATAAGTAACTGAAAATGCACTGCTGTGATAATGTAAAATATGTCAAGAGTTACAGAGAGGACCATCCCCTTGATATATGTTGTCCTTTAGGTATAAAACTATCAAGAGCAAGTTGATATAAAGCCCAGTGGCTACAGTAAGGTATGCATACACTGTTTCTCATTTTTTAAAAAGAAGCAAAAATATATTTTAAAGCAAGTGCACTAGTAAGAACTCATGACTTCAGCTCAGGTTTTTACCCTTTATTTAAAACACAGAGGGGAAAGGGCTGGAGCAGAATCATACAACGCAAGACCAGGAAGTACTTTAGTATTCTAAATGTTTCATTGTCCTTATTACTAAAATTCTACAAGGGCACAATACTGGCCAGTGGCAGAGCTGGGACACAGTTGAAGTCTAATGATCACTAATCCTATGCTTTTACTATTGTAATATGTTGTATTCCTTTGAAAATCTTTCCCTGAAGCATAGAAAGTTTATTTTGATGGTTACTCTTATTTTTTTTAATTGTAATAACTATTGTCCTAGGATTCTTATTTACTGGACACTGTGGGTAAAAGCCTGCTCAGAGGAAAGCAAGAGAATATTACTCCCTCATAGGAGTAAACTGAGTTGTTTCTAGCTCCTTCACATTATTCCCAGACTCCCTATATTGCTTTGTCTTATAAAATAATCTTGAGCAGAAAAAAAAAAACAACAACAAAGAAAATGGTGAGTTAAAGGAATCATCACCAGACATGGTAAACCCTACCACCACCTTCTGTGGTGCCACTTCTTTGAAAACAAAGATCAGTAAGAGCCCATGTATGGAGTGTCGACCTCAGTTGCACTGGCATGAGTCCTAGAGGGTATTTATCAGACAAAGACTCCTGCCTTCACTGCACTACCACTGCTGAAGCTAAAGAAAATGGTAACAAAAAAAAAAAAAAAACCATGGCTTCTTAAGTGTAGGTTCCAATGCCTCTGAGAATACAGGAGAGCCTATAGAGCGTAAACAGAAACTTCATTCTCGGTGCTTTGGTCAATCTTAGTTACTACAACAAAGATATTATGGATCTGGAGGGAAGTGAAGGCCCACTTTCTAGTCTTCAGATGACTATATCTCACATAGCATAGGGCAAAGAAAAAAATTTCATGTCTCTTCTTCTTTTCATGAGAGAATTAATTCCAGATATTTATTGTCTACTTAAGAGCCAGAGCTGAAACCAGGAATTACCATAGTAAGTAAAAAGCTAGAGAAAAAAACTTAAACCTGCCGATATAGTCAAAGGATATATATCACATCCCAAGAGCCATTACTGGTTTCACAAAATGATTTACAAGTAGCAAAAGAATCACATCAATTTAAAAGCTGTGAGGATAAAACCATACAATATTGGAAAATAAACACAAAAAGCTTAATGACAATATATGCAAAACCATATAGAATATAAATGTCTTTCAGGCATTCAATACAATAAAAATGAAATTTTAAAGTCAATATGAAAAATTAAATTTTGTTGGATAGTATTTTCCAGAATAGATTGTCAACCCACTATAAACTCCATTTTGAAGGAAGAAGAGAGACAAATTTTCTTTGAAGTTTATTTTATAATAGAGCTTTATTTTTGTGCTGCGCTTTTGCACACAAACGATTTTCAGTATTTATCTAAACAAAAATATTGCCTTCATAGGGATCCATCTGATCTGACAGGATAATCCTTCTCACTATAACAATCAAGCTGGAGCCTGATTTCATCGCTTCAGTGGAAATTGGTTTCCTAATGGAAAAATGCATCAAAATTGTGTTGATATAATTCCTGTACAAAGTCATTTAACAATGCAACATTCAGCAGCCTCTCTGTGCTTTGAAGAATACCTCTGAAAATTGCTCCCTAGAAAACTGAGCATTTTGTTTTTATTTGTTGCTTGTTGGTTGGTTGCTTTTTGTTTCTGTGTTACTTCATAGTAATTATCTTATTAGTCTATTTCAGAAACTGGTAATGGAGTACTAGCAATGACAAGCCCTGCGTAATGGGAAAATAAAGAGCATAATCTCCTTTTAGTAATTCTTTTTAAAAAATAGAATACCTTATACTTCTAACATGAAATAAAACATATCAAAGCTGAAGGTGTGGTAGCCAAGTGTCAAGGTCACTGGCGATTCCAAAAAATTCCCAGAGGATAGCATGCACCTTCATATCTAAAATTTAATCTAAAATACTGAATATAAAGCATGTCCTTAGTCAGCTAAAGCTTCAAGTTTTAGTAAACAGTCGTGTATCAAGAGAAATCTTTGCATAAACACTAAATTTCTAGAGATTATATGAAAAAATGCCAGCATTATCTGGAAATTCAGTGGCCTAGAATTATTTCAGACAAATCTTAATATCTTGAGAGAATTTCACCAATCTTGCTAGATTATCCACTAAATTAAGGTAAAGCTAGTTTTGTTATATTTATAGTTGACTTCTAATTTATAGTTAAATTTTGATTTGTAGTTAAGCTATGAGAGATAGCTCATTCTAATATTCTAAAAAGTGTCTGAAAAGGTTTGCACTCTTCTGTGATCTGTTATTTTTCAGAATTGGAAGAAACAACAAATACTTGTAATTAATAATTCTTGCAGAAAATACTTTAAAAATAGATTATGATACCATTTACTGATTACCTACTTTGTGATAGTAATATTATTTGGTTTTATTATTATTATTATTATTATTATTACTATTATTATCTACTTTAAGGTATTATTATTATTATTTGATTTTCTCAAAGTTGTTATTGATTATATTGTTATTTGATTATATTGTATAGCAGAACCAAAAGTTTCATAAAATTATCTCCATTTTAAAAATAAGACAGCGTCGTAAGTGACTGCTTGGCAAAGGCAAGGTTGTGAGTTGGAACCCCGGCACCAAAAAGAAGGGGGGGGGGGTAACGGGTGAAGGAAAAAGGGAAAAGGAAAAAAAGAGAATGGAAGGAAAAATATAAACAAAGCTTTTGCAAGTGGGGAGGGGAAGAAAGGTAGGGGAAGGAAAAAAGAATCAAGTTATGTAAGGTACAGGTACAATTCTCAATGGTGAGTGTGATCATTATGCATATCTAATATGTACCAATAAAATATGAATTAAAGAAGACATTATTTACAGGTACAAATACCCTACCGTGAATGTGATCAATACACATGACAAATATGTACTGATAACAAAATTTAAATAGCTAAATGTTAACAATAATATAATCCTTGAGAACCAAAATTATGATTGACTATAGGTTACTTGCCAACACAGGCCTTTATTCCCTTAGAAATGGCTATACAGCCCATGCTTGTTGAATTTTACTAAGTAAAATAAATGACCCCAAGTTTTATAGAAAACAAAATGAAAATAAAAATTTAGGTTTGTAGTATGATTTAAAAAAGAAAAACTCCACAGGGTCACCAATCAAATACTTGAATTGTACATATGAAAAACAAAAACTCGTTCCAGGCGTTCTTGACACCAAAACTAACATCTTTCCTACTGTGGAACATAAAATATTTGTTTAAAATTTATGTAATGGCTGTTTTCTATTTGTGGCAAGAGATAGACACTGAATTGTAGTCTAAAGTATAAGCGAACATGAGCACAGATGGCATACAAATAGGATCAAACATATGATGCCGATGCTCGGCTCAGGAAGTTCAGGTTACATTTCAGTCACTACAGCGTGTGCAGCACCCGAGCCTCCCTGAGCGCTGCACTCCTTGTGAACTGCAGCTACGCCACAGTCGAAGGTAATACTGGGCCTCGGGTTTTGAGAACGAGACGTTTCAGCATGACAGTCTACTTCAGCCCAATGACGTTCCTTGACAAAAAGAATCTGAAAACTTGAACATTTCCAATGTTTATAAATAATTTTTGTGATACTAGTACATAGATGCAGAGAGAACAAATTCCATTCTACTATTTTGAGTTTCTTTAGACTGAAATGTGTTGCATTTCCTGAAGCCTCAATGTGAAGGGAAGAAATTCGTATTTTCAGTATTTTAAGCATTCTGCACTATGAGATCAATAGAGATTATGGAATTTCACTGTTGTGAGAAACCCTAGAATATAGAAGAGTTTCCTTTTCATGAGAAGATGGCTGTGAACTAATTTAATAGTATGATATGGCAATACCAATTGACCCGTATGCATCACTTGCAATAAAGTGTTAGCAGGTCTGTTAAAAATCAAAATAAAAGCTTCCTTTGAAGAGCTAATCAATTTCTAGTCCAGTTTTTTTTCTTCTTTTTTTTTCATATGATTTAAGAACTGATTGACCTTTTTACCGCCCATGAGAGAAATACATTCTAGGGGTCTAAGTGCCACCAATACAAGCAAATTTCTAAACTATGAAGCAAAAGTGGCTCAGAGTACAAGTTCTGCCAATTCCTGATTTTCTGGGGTGTGAGGCACTGTGTCTGCTCAGCCTCAGAAGGTAAAGTTACAGAGCCACTAGAGCCTCTGCATCCGATGGGGAAGCAGACTCGTCATCTGTGACACAAGGGCCACAAGCGCCCTGGGCCCTGGAAGCTGCAGCCCCCAGGTGCCTTGGACCTGCCTGTTGAAGCAGTCCAAGGCTCTGTATCCCGGGGGATGGGCAACACTTGAGCTTGGCCCTTTGGGGACTGTATCAGTCAGTGTTTTCCCAGAGAAATAGTTATAACGCAACATATGCAAATGCATAAGAATTGCAAGATGGTCTTACCATGGTCAGCCACAGAATTGGATGAGGAAGTGGGCAGAGGGTGTCTGCACCCTAGAGACCAAAGGCTTCAGTCCAAGGTCCAGAGCTCAGGGCTCACTGCATTGTCCTCTGCACATCCCTGTTAGGAGGGTAATGGGCCTATGTCAGGAGACTGAAGGGTCCCAGGCAGAAGCGGAAGAGTCTGCCATAGAAGCCAGAGAGGAGATCCAAGCTGCAGGCCAAGACTGGCGCTCCTGCAAAGCACAGAAGCAGGTCTGTCCCTCCTCATTTCCCTTTTATAACCACCAGGCAACGAGCCGCCCAGGGCAGGTCCTCTGCACCATAAAGTGTAGACTTGCTAAGCCAATTTTGTTAAACTTCTGAATTTCTCAAGTTGACACAATCAATCAAGCGTCACAAGGACAGTGCACTCAAATCAGAATGGAGGATGGGGAAACCGTAAGACAGCTCGGCTCAAAGAAACAGGGCATCAATTCTCAGGAACAGGCTCCTACTAGGGTGGACCTGCTGTAGTGACAGCTAAGACTCAGGTCTGGAAGGATGCAAGATGTACTCTAGCAGTGGCTTCTTTTTCAAGATGGAGCAAAATCGTAGCAGTAAGGGTCACAGAAATATGAGGCATAGCATTGGCTCCTTCTCTGAGGGTGTCTCAGTGTCTAGACACCAAGGAAGTGCCTCAGCTGAGATCAGTGCCATAAGCACTGACAGGAGTCTCCAGGAATGAAGCCTGTGGATATTCAGAGGGCTAACGGGGGCGCTAGCGCCCTGCTGCTCACTACTCCCCCTGAGGTACCTACTCCTGGTCTCTGAGCTCATCCTCGAGAAGGGTGCAGTGAGGCCAGGTATTTCTTTCCCCTCTTTATGAAGCCAAACTCGGTTTCTGTGCTTTGTAGTACTTCTGCTGTTTTGCTATTTTCTGTTGCTCTCCTTTCATTATTTTGGATGGATGTAGTTTTTCTCATTGTTTCACTTTGTTCTGATGGAGGAAGAGTGGCAAGACTATCTTATCAACCTCATTGGTGATAGGACCTCTAAGAAAGCCACTTCTAATCAAACGTTCAATGTATTTTTAAAAGGTACTTATTTAATTCAATGAATTATAATCCGCCACTATTAGTACCTAATTTGAAGTTCAGTTTTATTTTTCAGATTTGGCCACTGAAAAACCCACTAAAACAGGTTCCATTTTACTTTCTTTCTTTCTTTCTTTCTTTCTTTCTTTCTTTCTTTCTTTCTTTCTTCATTAGTTTTTAAGACAAAGTCTTACTATGAGGTGCAGGCTGGCCTTGAACTTACTATGTAACCCACACTGCCCTCAAAATCATGTGGTCCTTCTTCTCAGCCTCCCAAACTCTGGGATAACAGGTGTACTCCACCTATTCCTGGCACCAGTGTACTTTCCACAGATCCCCATTACTGTTGAACACTTTCTCATTTTCTGTATAAAAATAAGTTCTAGTCTCATCTATTATATGCTTAACCTAAGATCTGGCATTTCTTCATGGTTTCTTCTAGTGCTGAAAGATGTTTTGAAATCAAGGGTGCCGTGCTGGTAGTTGCTATTGGGATGAAGACGCTCTTATTCATTCTCAGAGAAAAGAGCAAGAGCAAACATACACATGAAGACATGTAGATGCAAACACGTGTGAATTGATATACTTATATACAGAAGCATATATTTACATCAATTTAATATGTATATCCCATTATACTACCATAAGTATAATGAACTACTGTAAATTGAGTATACAGAAAAGTTTGTTTAACTCACAGTTCAGACGTTTGAAGGTAGCAACTTAGCTCTGTTGGAGAGTTCATCACTGATAGCAGCACGTAGTTCATAGTTGATAGCATCACAATGTTCTGAGCATGAACCCAAAGGGAATGATCACATGGCCAGACAGGAAGCCAAAAAAGACAAGGGACTGTGAGAAGGGACCAGTAGAGTCCCCCAAGAACTACCTTCATATTTTCTAAGGGAAGCATCTCCAGTGCTTTTAGGAACTCCCACCAAACACAGCCTCTTAAAGTCTTCACCATTCCCATTACTGCCACTCTGGGAAACAAGCTCCCAACCTCCACGCCCTTGGGCAGTCATGACTTTCACATGCAGTAAAGCTGAAGTACCTTGCTGCTCTATTACTGTCCCTGCTCTGCATGAGGAATGTGATCAGTATGCATTGCAATCATTATGGTGTACAGCCATCCACTTGTCCACCAGATCCAGTGCTGTGAAACTTCTGGCTCTCTGCCAAAGTGACAGTGACCACCAAAAGTAAATGTTTTGGTTCATTTCAGGCCATCAAGGTAGTCACAACACCACAACTAAAGACAGTCACACAAAAGGAGTTCGAGAACTGCTTCAGAAAGTGACAAGAACAGTAAGTGTGTTGAAAGTTGGGCGGGGTGGGGGGCTAAGTTGTTTGAGGTGGATTAAACGCAATGTGTCTTTTATTGTAATAGTTCTTTTTTATTTAAATATTCATTGTATTTTTGAATCACACATCATATATACAGAAAATAACTTACCTAGATTTTAATTGAGATTGCATTGAATACATAGATTAAGTTGAGAAGTGATAATTTGAGTTTTTGTATACAGAAGTATGGTATGAATCTCCACTTATTTAGTTTTTGATTGCATTCACCGAAGTTTTGTAGTTTTCCTCATATTGATCTTATACATATTTTTATTTTTTTAATTTTTTATTTAAAGAAAAGAAGAAAGAAAGAAAAAAACAAACAAAACAGAAAGAGGGTAGCAACAATACAGAATTCCGAAGGGGAAAGAAAAAAAAGAACAACAACCACAACAAAAACAAACAAACAAACAAAAAAAACCAAAAATACTAAGAAATCGCCACTTGATAAGTTACATACTGTCATCATTGGAAATAGTTGTTCAAGTTACAAAGTTAAAACATACAAAGTACACACTCAAACAATGAGCCTGTTAATGGTTCTGCTCAATGTTCTAACAAAAACAGTAATATGGACATCTATCTTACACACTTAAACACACATGCAGTTATATCCTTTAGAGCATTTTCTTTTCCTCTCTTTTTTACATTAGCAACTACACATTTTAGGTTTTATTACTACTACAGTTCTTATTACTTTTTACACTAGAGAAACAATGTGATATTTATAAATATGATTCTTATTTATTTCACTAATGAGGATAGTCTCCAGTTGTCCCCATTTCCCTATGAAGGCCTCAAGATCATCCTTTTTTATAGCTGAGTAATATTCCATTGTATAAAAATACCACATCTTTTTCATCCACTCTGCAGTTGATGGGCATCTTGGTTGTTTCTAAGATTTAGCTATTCCAAATTGTGCTGCTGTGAACATGGATGCACATTTATCACTGTGATATGAACTTTTCAGTTTCTCTGGGAAAATACCCAGGAGGGGAATAGCTGGGTTGAATGGAGCTTCCACTCCTAGTCTTCTGAGAATTCTCCATACTGATTTCCATAGTGGTTGCATCAGTCTACACTCCCACCAACAGCGGAGCAGTGTTCCTTTTTACCCACAGCCTTGCCAACATTTGTTATCAGTTGATTTCTTGATGGCAGCTATTCTTTCCGGAGTGAGAAGATATCTCAGTGTTGTTTTAATTTGCATTTCTCGAATGACCAGTGATGGTGAACATTTCTTCATGTGTTTGTTTGCCGTTTGTATATCTTCATCTGAGAACTGTGTGTTCATCTCAGCTGCCCATTTTTGGAGAGGGTCTTTGAATTGGGGGGGGTGATGTTTTTCATTGAAGAGTTTAAGTAGTATTGGCATCAAGTCTTCTCTAAATTTCTTATAGAATTCAGCTGTGAATCCAATATTTTTAGACTAATAGCCAAGTATTTAATTTTGGAGTTAGTGGTGTAAACTGTATTCTGATTTTAATTTTAAATTCTACTTGTTAACTATGTAAAACAATTATATAAAAAATTACATAAAAACAATTGACTTTTATATGTTAACATTGTATTACTAGTAGTACTTACTAGTTCCAAGTACTTACTTGTACTTACATAGTACTTACTAGTTCCAAGATTTTAAAAGTTCTTTTATATTTTGTAAACAGCAATGTTGTCTGTAAGCAGCAATGATTTTATTTTTTCAATTATGCAAATGTTGTATTTTTACTTCTTGTTCCATAACATCTGATTACATTTTGTTACTTAGAGTGTTCAGTATGTTTATGAAAAGGATAGAGGATCAGAAGATCCCTATTTCATTCCTGATCTTAGCAGAAAAGATTCCAGTTTCTCACCATTACATATGATGTTAGCATAGAGTTTTTGTACATATCAAGAAATTAACATGAATATCTGTTGGATTTTGTCAAATGCTTTTCTTAAGAGATATGATCATGTGATTTTTTTTTCTTTTCAATCTTGATTTTATTAATTCATTTTTAAATGGTGGTTTTGCTCATGCAAAATAAGTCCCACTTGGTCATGTTATTGAGTAATTATTTTTATACAGCTTTGGATTTGATTTGCTAAACTTTTGTTGAGAAGTTTTGCATTAATGCTAATGAGTAATATTGGTCTCTTTTTTGTAGTGTCTTTGTCCAGTTTACCACAATAGTGGGCTCATAACAATGACTTAAGTTTCTCCTTACTTCTATCTTTTAGAAAAGATTCTATAGATTTGTTATAAGTTCTTCCTTATGTGTAATGAAATTCACCACTGAACTCATATGGTACTGGTTTTTTGTATTTTGCAACATTTTTAATTATTAACTGAATTCCTTTAATAAAGATAATCCTATTTAGGTTTTCTCTTGCATCTTGTATAGGTTTTGCTAAATTGTATTCTTCAAGAAACTGGTTCCTTGATTACATTATCAAATTGACACACAGTTATAGTTTATAGTTTCCTTAGAAACTATAAGAAAGTTTATAGTTTCCTTAGAAGCTATAAGAAAGTTTATAGTTTCCTTAGAAACTATAAGAAAGTTTATAGTTTCCTTAGGAACTATAAGAAAGTTTATAGTTTCCTTAGAAATGATCAGAAAGAATAAGAAGCTTTTTTCTTATTCTTTTAATGTCTACAAATTCTGTATTGATGACCTTGTTTATTTCTGAAATTAGTAATTTATATTCTCTTTTTCCTAGTATCCTGACCAGAAGCCCCTCAAGTACATTGATCTTTTCAAGGAAATAATATTTGGTTTCATTGATTTTGCTTCATTAATTACCTGCTTTCAATTTTCTGATTTCTATTTAAGTTTCTATTATTATTTCTTTTATTCTACTTACTTTGCATTTAATTTATCTTTTTTATAGTTTCTTACTGAAGAAATTTAAATTGTTAATATTAGAAGTTTCTTTTTTAATAACTTCCTTCAATGTTACAGATATTTCCAAAGATACCATTTTTACTTCTGTTAAACTGGTTTTTATTTTATTTAAATGTTGAAGGTACTTGATAATTTCACTGGATATCGTGGCACACACCTCTAATCCTAAAACTTGAGGGGCTAAGACAGGCAGATTGTCATGAGTTCCAGGCTAGCCTGGGCTACATAAGTAAGTTCAAGGCCAGCTTGCAGTATATACTGAGACACTGTCTCAAAAAGGAAAGAAAGAAAGAAAGAAAGAAAGAAAGAAAGAAAGAAAGAAAGAAAGAAAGAAAGAAAGAAAGAAAGAAAAGAAAGAGAGAAAGAAAACAAAAAATTTAAAATTTCTCTGCAGATTTTTTCTTTGACTTGTGTGTTATTTACAAGTGTTTTATTTTCTGTATACTTTTGATAATTTCTATTTATCTTTCTGTTATTGATTTTTAATGACATTTCATTGTGATTAGAACAGACATTGTATAATTTTTATTATTTTAAACAAGTTAAGGTGTATTTTATTGTCCCAAATGTAGTGACTATTACATGTAATCTTGAGGAAATTGTGTACTTTTCTGTCATTGGATAAGAAGGTTATAAACATTAATTATATGCAATTGGCTGATGGTGTGGTTGAGGTTAAGGATAGCCTTACTGATCTTCTGCCTAAAAAAAACCATCCATTCCCAAGGGCAAAGTATTGAAATAGTCAGCCATGCTAGTGGAATTTACCTGTTTCTCCTTGCAGTTCAATTGTCTACCTCAAGTAGTTTAGTTGCTGTTCAGTATACATGAGTTAACGATAGGCAGGTCTTACTGGAAAATTGTTCCTTTTATCATTTTGTAGTACCCCCCTTCAGCTTGATGACCGCCCTTGCTTTGCGGTCCACTCTATCTGAAATTAATACAGCTACTTTTGCTTGCTTTGGACTAGTGTTGAAACAGGCTCTACCTTTACTTTATGTTGTCTGTCTTTATGTTGAAATGAGGGTCTCGATAGACAAACCACAGCTGGATCTTGTTCTTTAGACTTCGTGGAAAATCTCTATCTTGCAATTGGCACATGTAGATCATTAACATTCAAATTGATTATCGATACAGTGAATTCAAATTGAGCGTATGTGATCATAGTTTCTATTTGTTGTCCTTGTTTTGCCCTATTTTTATCTTCCACTATTTTCTTGTTGTGTTCCTGAACATTTCATATGATTCCATTTTCTCCCCTTTTTCATCATATCAATCATCATTTGTTGACTTTTTTAGTGGTTTCTCTAGACTTTGCAATGCATATTTGCAATGAATCCAGGAACAATTTCAAATAACACTATATTGATGCAGGTGTACTACAAATGTATAAAAACAACTGTAAATACTGCCTCCTGTCCCGTACATCATCACTGTTATTCATTTCACTTATATACGTATGCATAAACATATATATGTGTAAGTGTATGTTATTGGTTGTATCTAGGTGTCCCCTCAAATTCTCATATACTCAAAGGTGGGGCTTTTGAAAGGTGAGACTGGATTACTGGGGTTGATAGCTGACAGCGTTAGATGGTAGAACGTGATAGGAAGAGGTAGGTCACTGGGGGTATGACCCGTAAGAGTTTGCCTGTCTGTCTCTTCAATCTTAGGATGACACCTTAATACATGTCTTTCCTATTCTTAGATACTCAAGAAGAATATTTGATTTTCTGTCTAATATTTTGCTTATCATTAGGATAGACTTCTGATGTCTAAGTTCCTTTCATGTGGAACTGGAAATCAGGAGTCTTTATTTAATTTTATAATAAGCTGCCAAACCATCTTCCTAATTGTATGCTTGCAAAATGATTATACTTTTTGCATTTCCAGAAGTAATTGTATTTCCTTTTCATCTGCTTCTTATCACATGTCAGTATCATAAGACTTTGTGATTTTTACTACATACATAATTGTGGAGTGGTATTTGACTGCTATTTTGAGTTTCTCTAATAATAGCATTGCTAAGCAACTTTAAATTAGTGTATTCGCTGTGCACTTATCTTCTGTGAAGTATGTGTTCCAAACTTTTATCCAAGTCTTACTTACTCATTTATTTGTACTGGGATTTGAACCCAGGGTCTTCACCATGAGCTAAATGCCCAACTTTGCTGCCACTGATTTGATTGTTTGCTTGTTGTTTTGGGAAAGAGCCTGGCTAAGTTGCTGATTTATGCAGCCCGGGTCAGACACATGATCCACCTGCCACAGCTGCCCAGAGTTCTAAGGTTACAGGCATGAACCACGGCACCAAGGATGTTCATTTCCTGCAGTTCTTTCACTGTTTTCTTACTGTGGAGTTTTAAGAGATATCTGTGTATTTTGGTTATGAGTCAGTCTGACAGTTGACTTGCAAATATTTTTCAATAGTTTGTCACCTCATTCCTTTAACAATGTCTTTTTCAGAGACAAAAAAAAAACCCATGGTAATGTCTGATGTACCTTTTTTTCCTTTCTCAGGGATAATATATTTTTGTTTTGTGTCTAAAATAAGTTCTCACTTACGTTCCTGGGCACATGACTTGCTACTCTTCTCTTAGAGCTTAAAGGCTTTAATTCATGAGTCGGGGAGCTCAAAGCCTTTTCTGCAGCGTGGGTGGCTCCTCCTCTTCACAGCTGCATCACATGTGGAGGAGAGTCCTTCCCAACCCTGGGTCTTCTAGGCATGGATTTTATGGAGAAGAGGCAGCGTATGAGTGCAGACCTCCCCTGTGTCAGTAGATAGCAGGCAAAGAGTTTCCTCTCTGACTATATCCATTTGTTTCCAAATTTATCTACACTATATCTTTTCTTATGACTTCTTATTGTTTTTAGGGTAATTATCGATTCACATGAGTGGCACAGATCAATGAGTTTCTGGATGACATTTCCATTCGCCCATTGTTTGTGTCTACCCTCAAACTACGCCCCTCTGGCCCCTTTCCCTCTTCCCTCTTAGTTTGTCATCTACATCAGATGATTTTTTTCTTTCAGTTTCCACATATGAGAGAAAACATGCAATGCCTTGCTTTTTGAATCTATCTTATTTCACATAACATGGGATAACCTCTAGTTTTACCCATGTTTCTGAAAATAACATAATTTCCTTTTATTTTTTGGCTAATAATCTACTGTAGATAAACATAGATACATAGATACGATGTGGGCAGACACATATACAGATAGACATACCATATTTTTTACCCTTTTATCTACAGATGAGTTCTCAGGCTGATTTTATATCTTGGCACTTGTGAATATTGATACAACGAACACAGCTTGTAGGTATCTCTATTATATGCTGCCTCCATTTCCTTTGGATGTATAGCCAGGAGTGAAAGGTCTAGATCAGATGAAAGTTGTGCTTCTGGTTTCTTAAGAAGCCTCCATACTGTTTTCTACATGGCTGTATTAATTTATATTCCTAGCAATAGTTTATAAAGGCTTAATTTTCTCTACATCCTTGCCAGTACTTGTTGTGTGGGGTTTTTTTTATAACAGCCATACCGAATAGAGTGAGATGGAACCTCAGGTTAGTTTAGATTTGTGTCTTGGTTACTTTCCTCTCTTAGCTGAGACAATATACCTGACACCTAAAATTAGAGAAGCAAAGGTTCATTCAGCTTACAGTTTTTGGAGGTTTCAGTCCATACTCAGTTGGCTCCAAGGCAGAATGGTGTAGCAAAGTAAGAGGTAGCATATATGGTGGCTGGCAGCTGCAAGCAACAAGAGCAAACAGAGAAAAGGGGAAAGTCTGCAACCTTCCTTCTCTTAAATTGTACCCCAGCTGTCTGCCCATGGGTGGATGTAGCACTCACACCTTCAATCCCAGTGGTAGACAATGAACCATTTACAAACACCAAATTCAGCTGCCTCCATGACTCCATTTGGCTTTGGGGAGACACCCAACACAAACCATAACAATTTGCATTTACCTGATGGCTAAAGATAGTAAGAATTTTTTATATTTTTTACCATTTCTATTTCTTCTTTAAGAAGTATCTGTTCAGTGCTTTAGTGCATTCATTGATTGGATTGTTTAGACTTTCATTGTTGAATTTTCTGTTTTTTATATATACTGGATGCACCTGGCAAAGATCCTTTCCCATTCTGAGGGTTGTCGCTTCACTTTGTTTACTTATTCCACTGTTGTCAGAATATTTAATTTGATGTAATCCCATCTATATATTCTTACTTTTATTTTTGAACTACTGTTCTTATTCAGGAAATCATTGCCCAGTTAACAACTTGAAATATCTTCCTTATATTTTCCTCTAATAGTTTCAGAGTTTCAGATTTTAAAATAAGGTATTTGATCTACTTTGAGTTGATTTTTGTCCAGGGTAAGACTTAGGGATATAATTTTACATGCACATATGTTGCCTAGTATCACAGTCTCTCCTACTATGCACAGCTGAGAATGCTTTTGGGTCTTAGACCCTTACACATATGTGTTTTAGAAAATATCTGGTGATCCACTTCCACCTGCCAGGTACTGCAACCAGAAGCCCCTTTCCTGTGGGCAAAGAGAGCCAGATAGGTCTGCTTCTGCCTGCAGGGCACTGCCACCCGAAGGCCCCTTCCTTCAGGCAGCATGGGCAGAGAGAACCAGCAGTCCGCCTCGACCTGCTGGGTGCTACCACCAGAAGGCTCCTTCCTGTGGGCAGCCAGCAAGATCAGGGATACACAGCCGGGTGAGCCCCGTGCATCTGTAGGCCACCATTGGAGGGCCTTGGCTCCTTCAGGCAGCCATCACCCACTAGCAGAATCAGACAAACACTCTGCAGCATACCTGCCACCATTGCAGAAGTCCCAGGGTAGACACACAGGCTGAGAGAAGCAGCCCCACCTCCACGCACCCCTCATCATCAGGGAAGCCCCGTATAGCTGCACATGTCTGGAGATATCCAGCACACGCCGTCTTGTTTTGAAGTCCTATCATGCTTTTGTTCTTCTATTTTGATTGGTTATATCCTGTTGTTTTATTTGATTTTATTATGTGTGATTGTATGGACAAGTTTTTATTTTTTATTTATTTATTTTTATTTTTTATTTATTTATTTTTATTTTTTATTTTTTTATTATGTGTGATGGTATGGACTTTTTTTAAGGAAAATGGGATATTATAATAGCCATCATTCATTTTGTGTTATCTGGTTTTGAGGTCCTGTAATGCTTTCACTCTTTTGAGTGGTTTTATACTATTTTGTTATGTTTGATATTATTATGTGTGAAGGTATGGTCAACTATTGCAAAGAAAATGAGCGACAATATGGTAGCTACTGTTGATGTCCTGTTGTCTTGTTGTAAAGTCCTGTGTTGCTTGTATTGTTCTGTTCTGATTGGCTTTGTTCTGTGTTTTGTTTTGTTTTGTTTTATTGTCTTTAAAATAAAAAAAATTAGAAGATATCTGGTGACTTTTCCCTGTAACTTCAGCTTTCTAATGGTTACACAAAAGTTATTATTTTAAAGTTATTTAACTGGCTACTATGTTTGCTCATAAGTCACACAGTTTTACCAGCTTTCTATATCCTAGACAGAAACTACACTGATTCCATCTCACCTTAGTCAGAATGACTATCATCAAGACCAAAAAAAATCATTGCTGGTGAGGATACAGGTTAAAAAGAACCCCAATATACTGTTGGTGAGAATGTAAACTAGTGCATTTACTATGAGAATTAGTATGGAGATTCCTCCAAGAGTGAGAATAGAGCTACTATGTGATCTTGCTACCTCACTCCTTGGTACATTTCATTTTTATTGATCCTTGGTACATTTTACAAAAAACTAAAGCCAGGCTACTACAAAGATTCCTGTATACCCGTGTTTATTGGGGTACAATTCACTATAGAAATAGCCCAATTAGCCTGATTAATTCAAATATATTTTGAATTAAAATATATTTAATTCAAATATATTTTGAATTAAAATCTGAGAAATAGTAAATTCTTCAAGTGATTCAAACTTATTGTGTGCTGTGTGCATAGATAACTACACAAGAAAGTGCAAAAAGGCAAATTTTCATTGTATTCCAGTAAGTAAAGTTACAAAGAGATTAATGGAGTGTTTTAAAGCTGTAAGTTGCAATGTAATTTGTTACATAATTTAGGCCAATTTCATAATTGATTTATACTTTGGCATTTTATATCAGATGCCAGTGAGCATAATGAGATGTAAAACTACAGGACTGCATGAAGCTTATATATTTATATATAGCAAATGAAAGCTACTGTTCATAGAAATTACTGACTATCAGTCCTTCACCCTGGGGTATTAAAGATCAATATTTTCAAGCATAAAATGATAAAAATGTACTCCTGGGATTCCATCTCTGCTTTCACAAACACAGTTTTATAATTTATACTAAATAACAAATATCAATACATATTTTATGAAGCTGAAAAAATCAAGTTCTTAATTATGGTCCCTGAAAAAATTAAGTTCTTAAAGTATTTTACCTGACAGAACAACTTCTGTGGCTTTTTCAAAGTCAACTACTGAAAGAAATAATACCATCTTCCAGACGCAGTTTTTCTAAATCACTCTGAGTGGGATTCAAGCCATGCTTTGAGTGAGACTTGATGTGATACATTCCTTTGGTTAAAATGAGTGATTGGCTTTGTTTTGTGGTGCTAAGGATTGAATCCAAATTATTGTGCACCCAAGCAAGTGTTTTACTATTAAACTACACCTCCAACCATAAAATTAGATTTTTAAAAATCAGAGCTTACTACTCTTCACTATTATCTCCCCCAGAGTTAGCAGGAAATACTCACTTTTTCATTTATCAGAGAAAAAATGAACATCTTGCCTAGTTACCAAGAGCTTTACACTTGAAATGCATGGGAAATTTACTTTTTTTCAATTTTTGTTTTTGATTAGTGCATATTTGCAGTACATAATGGTTACATTCCAGTGGGGAGTTGGTACATGTACATAACACATGGCAATTCTTTCTTCATTCGCTGCCCCTCCTTACCCTCCCTCCCTCATGTCTTGATCTCTTTCTCTTGCAAAAGATCTATCTCCCTATTTCCTATTATCTATCTTTTAGTTTGCTCTTTATTTAGATTTATTTTAGTATATATACAACTGAAGTAAGCACTGTGTTTCTAGTCCAATAGAAACCATACAATATTGTAGTCTGTACAGCTGATTTATTTCACTTAACATTATGGTCTCAAGGTGCAACCGTTTTCCTATAAGACACTAGTTTAGTTTATCCTCCTCTGGCAGAGTAGTACTCAGCTGTGTATACAAACTGTATTTTCTTTATCCATTCATCTGTTGAAAGACCTATAGGCCACTTTCAAAGTTTAGCTATTATTAATTATAGTTTCATATGTTAAAAGTAAAATATATGAAAAACACATGTTTACTCTTAAAACAATGTAGGAAGTATTTTGGTTCAGACTGTATAGAAATTTATCCAGGATGACATATATCTATGCATAAAACTCACCAAATTCACAAAACAAAATAGAATTTATTCTTATCTTCTTCCTCCCTGCCATCCTTCCTTCCTTCCTTCCTTCCTT
Source organism: Dolichotis patagonum (assembly GCA_004027295.1). Classification (NCBI taxonomy): domain Eukaryota; kingdom Metazoa; phylum Chordata; class Mammalia; order Rodentia; family Caviidae; genus Dolichotis; species Dolichotis patagonum. The sequence continues at coordinate 6,474 of PVJX010014420.1, read as the reverse complement.
TCTTCCTGTGGCTATTATCTCTAGTCTCTAAATTTTTATTTTTATCTGTGAAAAGAAAAACTGTACAGCAGTCATGAAACTTCTCCTCTCTGGTTTTTCCTACTTTATTTTTTTATCAATCCTGTGCTGGATATCTCCCCCCCCCTCCTCCTCATCTTCCCCCTCTCTCTCCCTTTCTTTCTTTGTGTCTCCCTCATAAAACAATTTCTTTATGACAAAAAGCTCATCTATCTGACTCTACCATCTATTCCATACTTTTCAAATATATAAAGCCCTTTTTACAGTTTTTCAGTAAATGATTTTTCCTTGGCCAAAAACCTGATATACACAAGCTAAAGTTTTATTTTTACCTCAAAATTCCACAGGTTTCAAGCCTGCAGCATGATGTATGGGGAACTTGGCCAATAAGTGAATAGTTAAACAGCAGGGCAAAAGCATGCAGGCTCAGGGAGAAGAGAATGATGACGCAACAAATGTTTAGGTTAGTGAGGCATGCTGTGTCTCCCTGTCACCCTGCCCCTTTCCCCAAGAAACTACCTAGCCTTGAGACAGTTCCTTCCCCAAACTGCTTTGCTTCTGCTGTTTTCTCTTGTCTTGAGAGTCCTCAGCGTTGGTGCCACTCCTGGGAATCCTCCTCACTCCAGGTGCTCTGTCACATAGCCCCTCTAGCCTGCCCAGTGACTCAACTAAATCTGGCCTCCGAAGGATCTTTTCATCCTTTGCACCGTGGCCACACACGGTGCCGATGGATAGGCAGGCACGGTGAAGGAAAGCGGCCCTCCTCATGATAGTGAAGAATCACAGCCAAGGAAGGAAGAAGACTGAGAAAAAGCACACCTGTCAATGGTGCCTCCCCAGGGGTCTAATTCCTCCACCAAGGCACCACCTCCTAACAGCCTTCTCAACGAATGCACGCAGTGGACTAATCCATTGACGAGGTTAGGACCCTCATGATCCAGTCACCTCCCTCATGGCTAAATTGGGGTTCAAACCCTCAATTCTTGAATCTTTATGATCACTTTATATTTACACCATAACACGAAATATATACAAGTATATATTTCTCCTTTTACTGTCTTGTGCTAGTATTTCAAAGTGGACTTTTACCTCATTTTCTTCTTGCTACCATCCCATAATTATTAATTGTTCATTTTTTTATATTTATCAAAAGTTGCTAATGTTTGAAACTGAAATTAAGAATGGTAAGTCACTGTAGTTAAGCACAGTAAGTCCCTGACTTATGAATGTGTTCTTCCAATAGAAGGGTTTGTAAATCAGATTCATTCATAAGCCAACAAAGTGAGTACACCTATGAAAATTCACAAAGTGAATGTGCGTAAGACTGGGACTTACTGTTTTGCCTGTCTCTTTTCTGAATCAGAGTTAATGGCTTTTCCTAGGAGTCCAAGGAGTAGGTAGAAGAAAAGAAACAAATCTTGAGATTAAGATTTCATGATTCAACTCATGCTGGGCCATCAGCAAATGCTACATATATCTTTGCATACACAAAATGATTTCCACTTTTTATTACACTGCTAATAAAACAATTCAGAAAGCATGGAATTGACCAGTTAAACTATTCAAATGCAACATGCAGAAAATTCTACAATGATGCTACTATTGGCTTAGAAAGAAGTAACTTTATTTTTTTATAATCCTTGCTTTCAAACACACATTCTTCAGTCTCCATTCCCATTCCTTTGGCCACATTTCACATATATCACGTGACTTTTGAATCAACTTCTTGGACTATGAATGTAAATATGAATATTAAATAGTATTCATATTCAGGAAGTAAGAGACACCTTCCAGTACTAAAAACTTCTTCCATTGTAAATTAAAACATTGATCTGATTTCATTTCCAAACCTTTTTCCTCAATATAGACTGAACTATCAGCATCTATCACGGCAGAGGAAAAACCTGGTTCTTTCACTTCTGCTTGTCTTCTTTTCTACCGCTTGTTAGAACTTTAGAGACACAAGGCAAAAATTTTTTTCATACCAGGAACTGAACTCAGGACCTTGCACTTGCCAAGCAGGTGCTATGCTACTGAGCTACATTCCCAGCCACAACGTAAAATTTTATATTGGCATTCTGCTTCCTGATACACTGGACCCATCCAAGGGCACTTTTGCATAGAGAATATAAACGGCCGATCCTTTTGTGCAGCTCTAGTAGCATTTTTTTAAATGTTATTTAAAGAAAAAAAAGCAAAAAAGAAAACAACCAAACAAAACAGAAAAGGGGTAGCAACAATAGAGAATTCCAAAGGCAAAAAAGAAGAGAACAACAAGAACAACAACAAAACAAAAACACTAAGAAATCGCCACTTGATAAGTTACATATTGTCATCATTGGAAATAGTTGTTCAAGTTACAAAATTAAAGCACACAAAGTAGACATTCAAACAGTGAGGCTGTTAACAGTTCTCAACAATCTAACAAAAACAGTAATGTGGTCATCCATCTTACACACTTAAACATACATGCAGTTATATCCTTTAGAGCACTTTCTTTTCCCCTCTATTTTTTAATATAATTTTTTTAAATTTTATTTTAAGGGAGGTAAAATTAAACACAACAAAACAGAACAGAACAGGACATAAGAAAACATAAATTTCAAAGCTAGACAACCAGGGATCTTCACTATCTGTCATATTGTCTCTTGTTTTCTTCCAAATGGTTGTCCTTATCTTTGCATATGGGGAGCTCATACTAAATACCATAGCCAAGCTTTTCACAAGATGTGTAGTTAACTGGTTCCCACTTGCTAATCGGGGGGCATGGGACAGGGGACAGGACGACAATGAAATGTGTGATTCTCAGCCTGCGTGCTGGCAGAATCACAGCAGCCCCCCAGAGAGGGGAGGAGTTCCTTGTTCTCCCAGCACCCAGAGTCAACCACGCACAGTGCAGGTCCCCATGCGCCAGGGTCTCTCCCTTGCAGGCCCCCTAAAGTCTGCTATACTCACCTGCTATTTCTTTCTGATGAATTGACCATTCCATTTCCAAAGTTCTGAAATGGCCAACAGACCACAGAAAGAATTCTCTTTAGGCTCCTGTTTGAAACCAGCAGCTACAGCAATCTGCTGGCCTTGCTTCAGGGCCAGTGGTAGCATATTTTGGAGCCACTATGAGGATTTCCGCCTTTGGGATTCCCCAGTAAAGGCAATGCAAACCTGGGCTGTTTGCTTTCTGCTCCCTGCATAGCACAGTCTTGTACTTTTGCAGTCCGTTTGCCCCACTATATTGTAATATTGCTTTTTCCTGTGAAACCGAGCATGGAGAGTACAAACAGTTCTCTTTCTTCATGTCATCTTCTTCCATTGCTCTTACTATATCTTTGTTTTCAGTACTGGAAATTGAACCTGAGGACTATCACACTGAAATACATCTCCAACTTTTTTTTTTTTTATTTTAAGACAGGATTTCACTAAGTTGCTAAAATGCCCAGTCTTGGCTAGAACATAGACTCCTTCCACTTTTGCCTCTGAAAATACTGTGATCATGCAGTGACAGACAGAAACACTGAAATAATACCCAGGATTTGGAGGCAGATTTTTTTTTTTACATAGATGGGCACTGACCTTAAGAAAAAAATATCAGGCCCCAATTGTTGGCAGTTTGGGGCTTATATGAGATAAGCAAGCAGGAAGTACAAAAGTAGAGTATTTGGTGGTCTTTGATTGGTTTTTACAAGATGCATCACAGTGACCAGCTGTTCCTAAGAAACAGAAGTAACAGGAGCAATATACCTGGGCAACTAATAGAAGTATATTTGTTGGAGAGGGGGCATTTTCTGATACAATCAACCATCATACACAGCTAGCCTTTCCTGCTTTTAAATCTGCTGGTAGTTCTGTGTTTATTGATGTTTGTGAGTCTACCATGTAAACATAGTGTGTTAAAGATAAAGCAGTGATACTTCAAAGCATGACTTTTTTTTTTTGAGACAAGATCTCACTATGTGGTGAAGGCTGGCCTCGTACTCAATTTATGTAGCCCAGGTTGGCCTCAAACTCATGTCAATCCTCCTATCTCAGCCTCTTGAGTGCTGCGATTACAGACATGTGCCACCATGCCCAGCTAAACATTGCATATTTTAAAAAGCAAAAATCTGTTGCTCACAGACATGCCATTGCTGTAAATATCTGTTTAGTTGATCAAACTTGGCTGCTTTTCCTTTTTTTTAATCAAAGCATGAATATTCATTTTCAAGACATCTGAAGCTACAAGGAAAGCCTTCAAGTCTTCATAATCTAAACTTTTCCCAGAATCCTGAGCGTGCTAACAATGCCAGGAAGCTTCTTTTTGACAGTAACAAATATAAACACACAGTCACAGATTCCCCTCCAGAGATAGAGATACTCTGCCTGTCAGCTCTGTTTTTACATTGTCACTGATCAACTAAGACCCTGAATGTCACTTCCATTCAGAATAATGGGTTAGAAATTGCCAGTGATGAAAACTGCTGTTGTCACCTTCTACTTATACAAGTAAAAGTTTTGCACAGTTTACTCAGAAGTTTTCCAGTATTACAAATCTAAAACATGGCGGACAGCAAAAATCCCAAATAATTCACAAATAGGGAAACAGAGGCCATAAAAGAAGAATCAAAATCAACTTTTAGTTACAGACTTCTTTCACATACTGAAGTTTGCCTAAGGTACGAGACTCTGGAGAATCCAGTAAATAAACATAAGTGCCATCTGCATACTACTTTAAATACATTATTAAATATGAACCATTCTGTACTCTTTTTGTTTATAAAAGTACCTGCATACTTCAAAAGGAAAGCCACCTTAAAAAGGGGATATAAAGACTGGCCCAGTGACACGTGCTTGTAATCATGGCATTTGGGAGACTGAGATAAAAATACGTTCAAGTTCCACCTGGAACTTTAGCAAGCCTATGTTTCAAAATAAGAAGTGTTGGGAATGAAACTCAGGGTGAAGGTCCTGGGTTCAGTTCCTAGTATTGCAAAATCTAAATAAACAAATAGGAAAGAGAGAGGGCGATGAAAAGGAATTTGAGTTCAAAATTACCTACCTCTATCATACAGGATATATTTCCTTATTTCATATAATATATCCATTTCTCCACATTTCTACAGAAATCTAACATTTGATATTTTTATATACCCTTTAAACTTTATCATATTTTATTTGTTTTTATTGCTATAAGCGTAACATGACTGGGTAACATGACTGGGAAGGGAATTTAATAGAAATCTGTCAGGGAACTCAGAACTTCAGTGATAACCGCAAGGCCAAGCTCTTAGAGAGGAGAGAAGCAGGGCTTCTGTGCGGGTCAGGGGTGCGGAAGTTGCTGAATACTCGCATGCAGGCCATCACCCCAGGAATGCATGGACTCCAAGTGGTTTTATTGTTTTATTTTTCTTTTTTCCGTCCATTCATCATGTGCAGGGCCTCTAGATATAATCTCTTACTAAGATTTCAGCAATAGGAGGACCACTGTTCTTTAAAAAGAAATTAAATGCTGTTACCTGTTATATCCTAAATTAACCAAGGCGTCACTATGTCTGTTCTGTAGTGCGTCTTACTAACTAAATTGCTATTTTAAACATCTGTGTTCCCGGAGATATTAGTAAATCCCTGTTCCCACATCGTTTATGTAAAAACTGACCACCCCAGTGATATGAGATAAGCTGACCTCAACACTGTACAACCCTATTTCAAAATATGCTATTTTGAAATTAGCCAAGGCTAACGGAAATGACCAAAAAACACCAGATGTTCTTTAAGATAGGGGAGGGAACATTCCCTGTGGTTTGGGGTTTGTGGTTTTGAGCTTTAAAAATGCCACTTGTAGACCGTTTGGCACTCAGTCTCAGATCGATCCTGATGAGACTGGGTCACCAGGCCTGAAATAAAGTCTTTGCTCCCAAATTCTCTTGCTTCCTCGATTTCATCCCGGGGCCGAGCTATCTCATTACCCACACGGTGGAGCTTATTGCTAAGTTAAGGAAGCAAAGCCACTACATGAAACAGCAAGTAGCCACTAAAACTGGATTTAACTGTTTTTTAAGTAAATAACAGATAGTAATGGACTTGGGGATTTAAAGTAGAAGACATAGAAATAATATAATCATATAAAAGGACATAATTTTTATTTTTAATTAACAAATAAAAATTACATATATTGATAATGTACATGATTTAACACATCCTCACTACGGAATGACTAAATTAATCTAATTAGCATATTTATTATGTCACTTATTCATTTTTTTGTGGTGAGAACCTTTAAAATATACTCAGCAATTTTTGAAGGGCAAAATTTTGTACATCCCAGACATAAATTCCATTACTCTAGATATGTTATCATATAAAAGCAAAAATTCTCTTTAATATTTAAATTTGTTATTTAATTATTTACTTGCAGCATAGCAGTTTAACATTTTAAAAAATTTTTCATTGAGTAAAATATTTTTAAGATTTTTTTTTTTTTTT